>CCAG010005086.1:0-38536 GCA_001077435.1 Glossina morsitans morsitans
TTTTAATTATGCTGTTTTAAATAAAAGAGTCGGTTTTTGATGGTGCAACCGAAAGATTCTGGTTGATCTTGAAAAAAATTCATAGTTAAAAAGAAAAAAAAAAAAAAAAGGGACTTTAATGTTTTTGATTATGTTGTTTTAAATAAAAGAGTCTGGTTTGGATGGTGCAACCGAAAGAAAATTCTCGTTAAACTTTTGAAAAATTTTCCTTTGCTTAAATCGAATAAAAAAATTATCCAAATTACTTATTACAAATTTGTACGGGCTAGTAAAAGTGGTAATAGGGATGCTGGAAGCAGAAGTAGAAGAAAAGATCCTTACGCACAAATGGATTAAAAATTGAAAAAAAAAAAACCAAAATATTTCTTTGATACAAAGAAGGCGCACAATCTTTTTTTTTTCAAAAAAAGGACACAAGCAAAGAAACTAACAAATGAACAAAGAGAAAAACCACTTTTGACAACAACAAATGCGGATAGAAGCAGATCATCAATAAGGCAGAGAGATTACTATACCTTCGTTAATAGAATATTTTATAAATTCCATAAATCAATTCGTGCTTAATTAAAAATAATGTACAATAAAATTGCATTAAACAAAAAAAAAAAAAAAACCCTTAAAGAATGTATTATAAAAGCGATCAGAATTGAGTAAGTTCTATGTTTAACTATCTTGTTGACTGATTTATGTGAACGAAATATAAAAATGATTGTTTACCTATTTATGAAAAAGATAAACGAAATAAACATAAACTGTAATAATTGCTTATAAAATTAGACATCTCACAATATTGAAATAAAAGTGTAAATCCTGATCAAATGTAACAAACTTAATATGTAATTTTCCATATGGCCTAGACAGGAGTAGTCCGGGGTATGCGGAGGGGGCACGCATGAGGGACGGTAGATGACAGTGGACAATTACCGACGGACATCGAATCGACCAACGGACCAAGGACCAGACCGACCATATAAAAAAACAAAAAAAAAAATATATATATATATATATATAAAAAAAAATAAAAATTTTTTTTTTATAGAGTCTTGTGACAAATGTTCTCATTCATCACTGCGTTGATGAATTTGTAGCCTCCATAGAAAAACAAGTGGCTTCTTCCTCCAACATAAAATCTTCATCCAACATAAATATGTGCACTGCGTTAAACTGACTTACTCAAGCGAACAGTAAACATACGCTAAAAATGTTAAATATACTAAAGCCATAATCGATGTTTGGGTGAGTTTAAAAAAAGTTTATGGGTCAACCATTGCCGATGCTGGTCTCCAACTTAACAAAATTGTAGCTGAATTATTGAGCAATCAACGCACGATGAATCTGTTGTAAGCAGTGTAGAGTATAGAGTGTGCAATGACAACTTAATGAACAGCAAAACAAATTTACAAATCCAATCCTGTCGTTTCTCATTTTTTTTTCTATATAGTGAGGGGTTCTTGCGCACAATATTTTGGGTTAGAAGCTAACGCAAAGGAATTAAAACAATATTATTTATTTATTTACTTATTTATTTTAAAAGAGTCAATTATACTTCAATATATATCAATATGAGATTTATTGATTCTCGAAAAGGCTTTACGTACATGCTTATATACATGTAAGATACTTTAATGTACATTAATCAATAAATATGCACTGCTTTTTTTTAAAATAGTCTAGCGAAAAATAAATTTATTTTGAATTTATAATTGTTGGTTTTTCTAGTATCCAACTTTCTCTTTGCTTTCATTTCAAATAATGTTTAGTAAACTCTGCACCAGTGGATAGCATTGGTGTTGTCTTCTCACTAGAAGGAAACCCAACAGTTAAGCGAACTTTTTACGCTTGTACCTGAAAGAAGGAAATAATATTATTTTTATATATTGGCCGTTATGTTTAAAGCATTGCGACCTACAAGATGCGTGCATTTTTTTAATGTCAAAACCCTAGAAACATTCACTTTACAATCAAAATCACGTATGAAAAATTTCAGCTTCGAAAGCTAACCTTCCTTTGATTTCGCTATACCTGCCTTTGATTTGTAAACAGGTCTGTGTTATAATTATTGACAGATCTAAACTGCTCATCATTGCCAAATCCTAACACCAAGAAAAATCTACGTTGCTTTCTCATAACTATCAATGGTGTGTGATAGCGTTAGCCGTAAAGCACAACGAGCGCTTTTCGCTTTTTGCTTTACACACAATGAAAAAACAAAATTAGTTGAACACATAGGAACATTATAAGACTAGTGTTTGCTTACATAATTATTAATAAAATACAACAGTAATAAACCGAAAAGCATGTTTTCGTTATAGAAATAGGAAGCAATATATTTTAATTACCCTTTTTTCGTAAATATAAGTATGTAAAATTATACGAAGCAAGCATAAAACTTTGTCAAAAATTCACTTCGACACAGAAAGCAAAGCAAGCTGTATATTCAACGCCATATAAATGCTTCCAATCAATTTTATTTTGTGCGTTCGCGCAAAGCAAAAAGCGAACGGCAGTTATTGTTATGCTTAGGGCTTTCAAAACGTCACTATGAGGCTTATTACCAATTATTTGTCTATAAATAAAAGATCTGGCAATTCTGCACTCTATGAAAATTTCTTCTTTTTCAGAACTACTACCGCGTGGACCATTTCTAACGAAAGGTTGGTGATTATTTTTATAAAAACATGGCTTAGAAGCTAAAACGAATGTGTGAAAACACTAAAAAATAAGTAGTTTGGTAATGAGAGCTTTAAAAGTAAAAAATCTTGTGTTTGTGTTTATAGGGCTTTAAACGAAAACACGGAATGACTAACTCAAAAGGCTATCGCCGGGGCACTAGAGACATGTTCTCCCGCCCGTTTCGTCGTCATGGTACTATTCCCTTAGGTACATACATGCGGGTCTTCAAAAACGGAGATATTGTAGACATAAAAGGCAACGGGGCCGTTCAGAAAGGCATGCCTTACAAGGCTTATCATGGAAAGACAGGGAGAGTGTTTAATGTAACATCACATGCAGTTGGCGTTATAGTTAATAAAAGAGTTCGTGGCAAAGTCTTGCCCAAGCGTATTAACGTACGCATAGAACATGTGCAGCACTCCAAGTGCCGCGAAGATTTCTTGCGGAGAGTAAAAGAAAATGAACGCCGATTGAAAGAAGCCAAGGAGAAAGGTGTTTTCGTAAGTTTAAAACGTCAACCAGCGCAACCTAGAAAAGGTCATTTCGTAAAAAAATTAGAAGAACCCATAACTTTGGCCCCAATACCATATGAGTTCATTGCTTAAAACTTATGACGAATGTAATTTAATAAGTTTTTTCTTTTTGTAAGTTTTTCTTTAATAGAAATAAAAATGCAATACGTTTGCACAAGACAGGTAAAAGAATTGTATTTATCAATTATTGTAAAAGTCATTTAATTAAATAGAGAATATAGAAAAATTCCATCAGTTGGGTGCTATGTGGTGGTCTAACGGAGCGTGGAAGAATTGTAAATTTTGTATTCAGCAATTATTTTTAGCGTCTAAAAAGAAACTAGAAACTAGAACATTACTAAAAAAATCGAAAATGCTCTTGTTGTGTTGTTCCTATTATGTGCACAAATAATTGCTCGCTAAGATGGCTCAATTTATCTTATATGTACGTATCCCATAAATCTTGTAAACTTAGCAGGCGTGAAATCTTCCATACTAAGTTGAAAAATTTTATTGTAATTTTAACGTTTTTTCTATTAATACGATACTGTAAAGAGGAATTAAGAAAAGAAGTGCATACCGTCCATGTAATCCTCAAGAAGCTTACGCACTTTACAGTGACATGAAGTTGGAAAAACTGTTCTGTTCAGATGTGACTGAAAAGCTTGGTCCTCAATTGTTGGCTAAAAATCTCATGCCAAATGTGCAATTATGGCAAGGTGATTCTATTTTTTTGATCTTAAGAAAGGAAGGGAAACCTGAGGAGAAGATATTTATCGATTGTTCTCAAAAACAAATAATAAGTTGTGTTTGTAAAATTTTTAAAAGTCCAGCTTATACAAAGACGAAAAAGAAAATTAAAATAAGTAAATCGCATAACTACTTACGGTATTTCGGTTATTATATGAAAATTCCTACCAATTATTAAAAGCCTTTTGAAGACTAAAACATTCATTTGTATTTTGTGTACAAAGGTCTTGCACTCGCTTAAAATTTCATAACAATTCGTGGTTTAGATTAGAAATTTGGATTTATTAAACATTTGCATGGTTGTCTACTGTGTGATTTGAAATTTGCGGTTTTCGCTGCCTTGAATAAACCTTTAAAATAAACAATAGCTGAATATGTAAACAGAGAAACATATATAACTTATCCTTTTAATTTTAAAACGCATGCCGACCACATTCTGACTTTAAATTAAGAATCTCATCGTTTTGTTAACTTCGTTTAAATCTTTAATTCTACATAAACATCGCTACGATATAAGTTGATTGCAAAGTATGGAAGGTGGAAAGATTGTAGCCTGAATCGATATATAAAATAATATACAAGACCCATAAATTACTTAGCGAGTGTAGTTCGAAAAAAAGTAACTCGCAAAAGGGAAGCGAAAGCACTTTACGGCCCTTGCTCCTTGAAGGAACTTTTTTTTACGAGCGATCTTGAAAAAAAACTGAATAGGGTTACTTGCCAAGTGTATGGTCCGTAAATGTGTTACCAGCACATACCGCAGAGAAACCGTTTAATTGTGAAATGTGTGAATCGAAGTTTAGAACTTCGGGACAAGTAATATCTCATAAAACACGTTGTTGTTTTAAGTGTCCTTAGAAAATCTCACTTACTTTAAATGTATTACGGTGGAAGGTTCTGCTATTGGTTAAAAAAAAAGTGTTAAATTCAACTAACGTTGTGATTCTTAGCCTGCAGTAAAAGTATATTGACTTTTTAATAAATAAAAAAATGATTGCCGAGCGAGGCCGACAGTTAAGTATTCAAGATAGCACAAATTAAAGTTTGAGGAGGTCCAAAGGCTGATAAGAACAGGTACTACACTTTGATCTTAGCCATAAGGCCGAGAAGCGATAAATGCCAAATTCTTTCAATGTCTACTTATGTTCGTAAAATTTCAAAGTGTACACTGGCGTGGTTTCCACTCAACAAAGCTAACTCTCTTGTCAAAAAATCCTGTCAATCCCCATCCATTTTCCTTACACTGTACTAAAAAGTAAAATGGTTGCTATCTAAAGGTTCATTTTTCGTGCGGATGTTTACGAGAAGCCATTCAAAAAATTGGTTCATTCGACATACTTTTCACGTCAATTCAATATATTGCCAAAACTGCCAAATTTTTTTCATATTACGACTTTTTCAACACAAAACATATTGTATAAATAAGGCCACTGTACGACTGGACGACGCCACAGCCACGTCGCAGCGTTCTCTCCACATCTTTAATTTTGCCATGATTACTGTATTATCTAAAAATAAAATGAATAAAGTGTGCATTAGGCAAAGTGGTTTAGGGTTACTCGATTATTTTTCACGCTTCGTCTTCGGTGCAAGCGTACATCATGGCGAGGAGTCAAGATTAAATAGTCTTTGGAAATAATTTGATTGTAAACTTACAATACCCTATATTTAAATTTCCCAAACAGAAGTAGTATGTCCCATGACCGATAAGTGGAAAATTCGAATATTGGCAGTAACATAAGACACGACAACACGCCTGTTTGTTTTTCTATATTTGTACAAAAAAAAGTTACATCAATAAATCCATTACTTGTGTACATGTATCATGAAATGAGTTCGACCACCTGTTGGAATATAAAAGAAAGAATTTTGGGTTTTACGTCAAACTTAGGTTTTTTATCAAACTTAAATATAAATGATGTTTGATTTGGTACGATTTGCTTCCGGTCAAATTTAATAACACCTGTTGAATTTTATTTATGGTATTATAGCGTTTACGGGAGCAGTTTCGGCATGTTTGTTCGATTGCTTTTAGATTGCCTTTTTATATAATACTGTCAATATTAATTAATTTTGAGATGTTTAAAATGGTTAAGAATGGTTAAATTCGACATGCTTGATGAAACAACAAAATAAAGGGATAGAGGAATGACAGAATTTATAGAAGAACGAAATAACAGAACATATAAATAATATAATAATAGCATATGATAATAAAATAGTGCAATAATTGAATTATAGATATGTACAATATGTGCAACTTTTTACTGATAATACTCAAGAAAACAAAGGTTCTTTGTGTAACGATTTATCAAGAATACTCTTTATGCCTAACATTGCGTAACAATGCTTAGTTTTGAGAGGGTTAACAATGGTTTAGAATGGTTAACTTTGACATAGAGGAATAACAGAATTTACAATAATGGAATTATAGATGTTAAATGATGTGCCTCGCGTCCGGAACAAAGTCTTGGAACAAAGTACACATATAAGTTCTTGCATTCCGTATTCGTCTTATTTTAAAAAAAATAAAAACAATTAGACGTAGTTTAAGAAGGGTAGGTACAAGCAGTACCGGTCGCAAGGCGTTGGTCGATTATATACGGCAAGCGCGGCAATTGGGATTAGCGCGAACGGTGGTAAGAATGCCGGGTCAATTGCAGGAATACACAAATATACGAATTGTGATTACTGACGAGGACTTGTTAGGTTTTGACAACACACACAAAGTAAACGAACATTTTGTGCTAGCTATAAAAGAAGTAGCTGCGGGACTAGAGAGAGAGGAGGACACCACGGGCGAAACAGAACGGGACGATAATACAATACATACAACGCCATCTAGCCCCATATTTATGTTAGAAAATATGTATAATATAGATGGATCATCGACATCAAAGGATACGGCAGATTGAGCAGCTTAAAGCCGAAGTTGCTGCATTGAAAGGAAATCAAGGCCAGGAAGTCAAAGCAGCAGCTGAGAGCGGAGTGCCAGAGACTGAGGTACTCAAAGAAGTCGGGGGGAGGTTGAGTCCCCACGATAAAGTAGTACATATACACTTTGATGAGGTGCATATTAACCGGATGACCGTCGACAACCGAGCGGAAGACATGCTTCTCGTATGCGAATATACCATCAACGCTACAAAGACGGAGGAGTACAAAACAGTCCTCGTCTTCGCCGTACGAAGCGTGATGACGGCTTTCAACGTGCTGGGCAGCGCCCAGCACATCACGCGTAGCAAAGGTGCTGCGGATCAACTAGAAGCCAATCTCGAACTTGCGGAGGAGTTTGGCTTAGACGTGATAGCTGTCGTCTGCAACAGAATGGCCGCCAACAAGGGGACAACAAAGATATTTACAAATGGAGCCTACGAAAGAAAGCGAACAGACGGCAGCAACTTACTAGAAGCGAACAAACATAAAATGAAGGATAACTCCCTGTTTAGGTTCTCCATACAGGTCAAACTACCGCAAAGAAACGCGCCCGGAATTTCAAATAGTATGAAAGCAAAGCTTTACCTAATTGATCTATCAATGATATTGTTGATACGAGTCTTTGAACACCCGGATACATGTTTGTGAATGATTTCTTTGAGAAACAAGTCACTGACACCAGGATGGTGACGTTCAGCTATATTTGCTATTTTTGCGTTGAATTTGTAACCAGCGATCAAAATGATTTATTTATCAAATGTCCCCACGTAACGGAATAATATAAATCTTACATCCGAAAGAACAGGAAAGATGGTGTTATATAAGCATGAACTATTGGTTTGGATGATGGCACGATTCCCAACGCCAACAATTTTAAGGTTCGCACTGGTTGTGTTCAGTGCCGAAGCAGAAGATGACGCCATTAGTGGCTAGCCACGGGCTTATAAATTTATTAAATACATGCGTATTGCCTCCGTTGTAAACATTTCCCATGCTACTGCTGGAAGCCAGTATAAGGGGTACTGGGTAAAAAACGTCAGTCTACCAAATTTCACCAAAATATCTTAATATTTGCAACGTGTACATTGAACTCAAAAATACATGAACGAATAGAAAAATAGATAGATCGGCTTAAGACGAATCTGGAAGAGATTTTGAATTAACCTATCCATCTATCTATCTTACGGTATTCTGATGTAATTTCCTTTTACATCGATAAATAGCGATTGCGATTTACGTCGTTGAAGTTCAAACATATTTATTTCTATTATCTTCGATGCAAGTGCTTAATTTTATATTTGCTTCCAGATGCCACTTGTCTAGAGCAACCTGTTCTGGCCTTTCGTAATTTGCCTTCTCAGTTTTTAGACTTGAGCTGAAATGCAATAATTACGTCCTCTTTCCGGATTCAACTTAATTCAAGTTGGAATACTTTTTAAAGGACTTAAATCTGAGTTTGGAATGCCTTAATGTTTCCTTCTAAATAAAAGCGAAAAAAACAATGAAAAAGGGCGGAAGAATTTTCAGGTATATTGAAGAACAAGTAAAAACATTACAGTGGAACACCATTAAATACACTACATCACTTCGCTTAATGCAATTATTCAAATATGATGAAAAAATAGCTCGATCCGATTCATCCTCACTAGCTTTCATTCGTGGGCCAAAACTTCACACCCAATTTCACCAAAGTGTCCCAAAAATTACGACCTGCAGGCTGAACACAAGAATACATAACAGATAAGCAAGCTTGGATCGATTTAGACTTCATCCGTATAATAAAACGTGGATTTTCTGGGCGTTGTATACATCCGCACAAACACAAATGTTGTAGAGTATGTTAAAAAAAAGAAGTAACTATTTATAGCAATAATTTGCACAATTTATTCTAAACAAAGATCTTTTGAACGTTCCTAGTGATTCAAATAAATAAAAATGAATTATTTGAACTTTGCACCAGCTCACTTATTAAGACAAATCCCTTGGTTGATTTATTTTCGTAGCTATCAACTTATGACGCTTATCGTCGGGCAGAAAATCATCAATATCATGGTCACCCAACATTTCAGAATTGTCCCGCTTTCGATCTGAGATATTAATAGATTCAGGCGTTGAAGAATGAGAAGAACATTCTTCTGCGTCGCTAGCCTGGTATTGCAAGTAAATCGATGATATACGCTGACCAGAGCTAAAAAATTAATATTTTAATACGGAAATATTAGGGGAGCATATTGTCACTTACATTTTCAATAAATAAGGGTCAAAAGGGAAAAACGTATCTAGAATTTCTTCAGGCGTAGCGGTATCATTCGCATAAATTGTAGCTAATTTCCGCCGGGCATTACGTTCTAAAATAGCATGACAATAAGCTAATTGGTAAGCCCTCGTAACACCGGCGAAAGCTGTAGCCACTGCTGGCAAACACACTCGTAACGGGTTGTAAGTAGACGTCACCAGAGCCGTTAATTGCAGTGATTGCAGAAATAAAATGCCTTGAAATGGAATAGGTTATGAAATAATTATTGTAATGTGAGTAGAAACGATTTACTTTTCTTGTCCACAGTCAAATCCCGACTACGAAAAGCTATTACATAGAAAATAGCTTGACAAACGGAGTAGAATACCAAATTAGATTTCAAAGAAACATTTGACCGAGAAAGTTGAGAGCCTTTAATATATTGTTGACACCAATCGCACATTTCTTTAAGATATAACTTAATAATACTAAGAAAAGAAAATTTTGAAAAAAAGAAATGCAAAAAAAGTTTTTTTTATATATTTACTTTACGTGAATAAAAGCAGATCGAGCCAAAAAGCTGGATAAATATCCTACGGAGGCCTGCCTTATTAATGCAGGGCAATTCGGATTTGTAACTTTGTTCCACAAAGAAGCTAAAAACACTTGGCTTAAAGTTTGCTGGAAAGAAAAGTTTATTGTAACTCTTTATGATGAGGAAAAAGAAGACAAGAGCAAATTGCATAATTGCGTGGTTGCTTCAATAGTTTGTATTGACTTATTTGATATTGTCTTCGGTTGGTTCTTTCAGAGATTATACGATGCACTGCAATCATTTAAAGAAAAATTTTTTTTTTTAAAAAAGCACTTACCTTTAAACTACAATAATAGAATACTAAAAATTGGACATGATGTGTATTGTGTATGGGCAAAATAACCGCATCGAAAGCTTTAATTAAAATTTGTAGAAACTTTAAAGCATCGCTTAGTGTTTCTTTTTCCGATGATTCGGAAGAACTTCTTTTCTTAAGAAAATTGAAAACTGCCAACATACTAATGTCCAGCGTTTGCGCTATGGGATGATTCATGGATTGGTGCTCTTTCTTAGCTAGAAGAGAAACGTATAGAATTAAAAAAAAATTGCGAGAGACTCATTCATTAATACATCACACAACATCAATGGCAACAGCATTTGAAGCCGCTTGATCGAATCGTTATGGAAATGAATTATGCAACAAATTCGCATTTTCTTAAAAATCTGTAAAACGCAGAAACTGTTACTACACTTTAAAAACCACTAGATAATCTATAGATTGTAGAGCATTGCTTAGAAATAAATTTGTGAATGTTGAACTTAGGCATTAAACTGCACCCCAAAACGTCAACAGGTTTCAAAATGTGTGCTGAATTCTTCTTTAGTTATGAACGAGTTAATTTGAACAACATATTTTACTATTTTCCAATTTATAAAATTTATAAGAGAAATAAATGATCCTTCTTCCCGTGGAAGGAGGTCACTGCAGTAAACATTTTTAGCTTATCATTTTCATTTTATTGACTCTATGCAGAATTTCTAAATAAAATCCATGTAGTTGCCATTTGCATCTATCTAGTTCCGCATATATCGAAAGTATGTATGAAGGGATTAAATAAAAACTTAAATTTATCCGAATAGTTTAAGAAAGTGTTTAACGAGATTTAAAATATATGCGATGTTTTATTAGTAATAACTTGAACGTAGGAGGAAAACTTGCAGCTCCATCGGATTTCGCTTTTTTATCCACTAATTTGTAAAAAAATTAGGGCCAATGCAAAGAAAATACTATAAGCAAAAGTGACTTCCAAAATACAATTACGGAAATTGCATTCACTAGCCAAGGCTTAATTCGGTCCGCCGTAATAATATATTTCCGAACTTTGAACAAAAAAAATTGAATTTACCTTTCTCTTGCCTTGGTATTACTTCGTTATATATTTCTCCTCCTTCACTCTCTTCATTATCATCATCACTTTCCAAATCTTCAATTTCGTGGCGTGGAGCGTTAACATCTAAAATAGCCAGTCTGGAGAAAAAGAAAATATATTTTAGATTACTTAACCAATCTTTCGCTTTTTGTCCACTACTCACTTTTCCATTAATAATTGTATTATGTACTCTGTAAATATCGGTTTATACTCTAACAACTTTAGCAAGTTATGAATATAACTAATATACGAAGACCTTTTATAATAGGGAAATAACGATTCAATCGCGTCCAGAATAGCATCAAATGCCATAGGTATAGCATTAAGAATTTTTTCCAGTAGTTGGTGTATAACTTCCAACTCATTCGATATTTCATTGTTTAAGCTTGTGTCTTTATTTGGTTCATTTGGTATCCATAAACTGATCAATTTCCTTACAGCGAATGACAAATAATTATTGTGAGCCACTAAGATGTTAATGCAAAATTCACTGTATGCTTTTACAACTTCAGTCGAACGCTTATTCCACGACAACGCGAGCAAAGCTTCTACCAATGGGGTATATTTCGGGGTTAGTTGATTACAAAGGGAGAGAGCGTCATGAAAGATGTTTAAGAATTCATGATCCTTGTAAGTGTAGATAAAAAAAGCATTAAAAACACGTTCTGAAAATAATCTTCGCTATGGGCTTACATGCAAAGAATTTTCCGTTAAAAAGGCCACAAATTCATCCATAGCAGCATAATTTTGACTTTCTTCTGCCTCTTTTACCGCATGAAGTAAGCCCTTTTGTTTTGGCATTTCGAAACGCACTCTATTGATGACTGCGTTTTTAGCTTTTTCTCTTTCTGTGGGTTGGTACGATTTTAAAATAGATGTCAGACTTGTTCGGGTTGTCTGGACACTATATTCGGACTTATTGGAATTAAAAGCCATTATGTATTAAGGAAGCATCAACTAATTAATCTGAAATTTTTAAAACAAGTAAAAAAGGATAACGGCTCCAATTAAGCTTCCAATAAAAAATACTTGTTTTTATGCGATAATCGACTTGTAAAGGTCTATTTGCTGGAAAATTTTCGAACAAATTTATTAAATACCAATCTTAATTACGATTTTTGAATTAAAATATTAATTATAAATTACTGTCTGAAATTTCTTATATCTCTTTTATACGCTTACGCCAACACTTGCACGTTTTCATTTCAATCATAAAAAAAATTTACATGCAGTAGCATCCATGATTGCCAATTCGACAAGTTGGTGTTTACGTTCAGTCAACATCAAAAGTACAGATATGTTTGATGTCAGGTGATTTTTAACATTTTCGTATAGAAAACGCATGCTTTCTGCGGATTTAAAAAGAAATTTTTGTAATTTATAGCAGAGCATATAAAGGCAAAAATTAGCAATAAATTTAAGATGTCCTATTTTATTTTGGACACAACCGGAGATATTGAGCTTTTAAAAACTGATGCTCTAAAAACGACACATAATATAGCAAAAGCTAAACTGCTGGCTATTGATCATCTTACTGATGCAGGAAGATCGACCTCAAGTAATGATGAAGATATAACAGAGGAAGATCTATACGGTAAGAACTCTTTTATAAGTCTCTACTCCGAATTCTTTCAATGCCTTTTTATGTTCTTAGGTCTACCACCTCCTAATGTAGACGTTGGAGACATTATAGATTCAACACTGGCAATCACTTTAAGAAAACCATCCAAAGTAGAAGAAGCAATGGACTTCTGCATTGAACGTCTAGCATGTACCTCAAATCATATAAAAAATAAACAAAAACTACGTTATTTAGTGGATCTAGACCATTGGGATTTTAATGAAACTACAGGCAGACATAATGATGATCAATTAATTAAAACTGATGTTGCCAAAATTATGGGTAAATCAAGTATGGTACCAGGTTTGGAGAAATTAAAGGAATTACCTAGTGTTGTTAACACCAGAAAGCAGCGAGCATTGAACAGGGTAAGCTTTTATATCTTTGCAGTTAATGGACTTGTTCTTTTTTCTAAGATGATGTAATATTCGACATCATAAAGCTGTTGCTTAAAATAATTGATCACGATTTCTTTCCCAACATTATTTAAAATGTCTGACTCAATTTGTAAGTTTAAAGGCAACTGTTTTCTAAACTTTCAACCGTTGAAATCTTAGTAATTATATTAACAGTTTCCAATAATTACTGTAAGGCCAGCGGTATATTCAAGAGCCTTTATTTAGACTGTCGTTCATTTGCAAGTTTTATTTAAACGATTTAATTAAGGCGAACAATATTACAGATGGTTGCAAATTTTTAATTTTTATTGTAATTAACCAAGAACTGCTGACATTAAAATGTTGGGAAGACTTCTATTGATGACGTCTTTAGTAAGCTGATTTTAATAGACTGAGAAAATATTGTAAATGTAAATGCATTTTTATATTGCAAATTTTTTCTTTTCGTCGGCAGATTCAACGTTTCAAAACTAAAGGCAAGGATTGGTTTAACATGTCCGCTCCTGAAACAACAGAAGAAGTAGAAAATGATTTAAAGATATTGAAAATGCGTTCTGTGTTAGATCCTAAACATTTCTATAAGAAAAATGATTTCAAAGGCTTGCCTAAATATTTCCAAGTAAGCAATTCGTTATCTTCCAATTTTTTCATATGTTGATAAAAGTTTTTATTCAGATTGGTACTGTGCAGTATTCCGCTTTAGATGATAGGGAGTGTGACGTTCGTAGGAATAAGAAACGTAGTTTGATGGATGAGCTGTTAGCTGATTCAGAGGCTCAACTATACACAAAGCGTAAATATAATGAAATTGTTAAGCAGAGAGAGAATTACGCCAATCGCAAGGCCACAAAAAGAATGAAAAAGTTAAAAAAGAACAACTAACAAGGGCTTTCATGTTTAATCGTAAAAGAAAATGAGACTATCCAATTGTAAACATCGGCACAAATTGTTTAAAAAGAAAAAGTCAAATTTTATTTAAAGCGAAATACTTGTTTTTGTAATTATTACTTCTTAATTTCTTGTTTCTGCTTTTTCAAAAGTTTCACTATTTGTTTGGCTAAATTTTGAAAACTTTTAGCATAAACAGAAGTTTTATGTTGCAAAACGACCGGCACACCGGCATCGCAACAACCTGTTATAATACCGTCCAAAGGTAGCGAGGCCAGAACTTTCGTTTGTATTTGTTCCAAATATGTTTCTGTAGTATTTCCGTAGATTTCCAAACTATTTTGGCAATTACCACAAACTGCATAACTCATATTTTCAATTAAACCCAACACAGGAATGCCAAAAGTTCTATACATCTGCGCTCCCCGGGCGGCAACTTGCAACGCGGCTATTTGGGGCGTACTGACTAATAGTACTCCCGATAAGGGAACATTTTGCGATAAAGATAAATGTACGTCACCAGTTCCAGGCGGAGTGTCCACAATTAGTATATCTAAGGGCTCCCAAACAGCTCCTTTTAATAGACGTTGTAAAGCTGACATCACTAAAGGGCCACGCCAAATAATTGCTTTATTTTGTTCTGTTAATAAGCCAATAGATAAACACTTTACTCCATAATTAACTGGAGGTACAATTCGATTGTTATCATCGATTAGTGGCTCTTCACGGATATTCATCATCAATGGCAATGATGGACCAAATATATCACCATCAAGTAAGCCTGTTCTAATGCCCATATTGGCCAAGCTAACAGCCAAGTTAACTGAAACGGTGGATTTTCCCACACCCCCCTTTCCAGATGCCACCACCACTATATCTTCAACACCAGGCAAGGCACACCTCTTGGGCAATCCTCTAGCCATGAGAATCTCTTGACGCGCTGTGTAATTGTTTTTTATCTGACTTGTCAGGTTGCATTTGGTTAAGATTTGTGTGTTTGGGGGCTAAAAAACGCTATTTCAAAATTCGGCTCCCAATTATATTGAAATTAAGCAAGCAAGCAACTTACTTTGCGTAAAAACAAGTCGAGGGATTTCGTTTTTCTTGGCAATGAAAACATTTAAAATAATTTTAAGCTATAGCTATAGAATATCTGGGATATATATTGTTGTCTTAAATTAAGTATTATCTAAAACAGTTTTTTTCTTCACAATATTTCTCAAACAGGGTTGCTAAGTTTCCTAGATAAATATAATTAATTATCGATAACTTTAGACAGTAACTTTTATCTGCCGTTACGCTAAGATACAATTATAAAAATTGATTATTATTTAATCAGATATTATAAAAAAATAGCGTTTGGCGCGAACTTCATCTACAACAAAATTCTTACGTTGACTGAGGAAGGAAGATTGGCTGAAAGAAATGTCAAAGAAATTGAGAAACGATTGGATATGATTGGGAGTTCGATGAAAAGTTTGAAACCTTGTGCAAACTAAGCAACCGATTTTCACAAAGCTTGTGAAGGTTCCGGTGAATATTTCTGATGCGCCTCTGACAGCCAACTAAAATGTAGACTCGAAGTCGTTGAAAATTTCTAATGTGCGCTGCACGAGCAATGCCATGGTCATGATAGATTGCAGTGGCAGCAAGGAAACCAGAAAGCTAAGGCAATTATGCCGCTCGATTACGACATTTTGGTACCAAGTAAGCTGAATCCGTGATTTAAACTAACTGATTTGAGCTTCAGTTGCAATAAATGGGTATTGCTTGACAAGCTGAGAAATCAGAACTCGATTCTAAGGGAGCGTAAAATCATGAGAATATATGCAATACCCACACAAGATAGGATGAACTACAGCGCCGTGATGGAGACAGATAGCTCTTCATTTGCTAAGGTTTTGGCAGCTGGAACTTATTCTGAGAGAAGTGGTGCCATTTTCTTTAACGGTCAATATTTGCATAA
This sequence comes from Glossina morsitans morsitans, assembly GCA_001077435.1. Lineage (NCBI taxonomy): Eukaryota > Metazoa > Arthropoda > Insecta > Diptera > Glossinidae > Glossina > Glossina morsitans. Next base: position 15,947 of record CCAG010005086.1, read on the forward strand.
TGGGGGTTTAATAAAGTCTGAGTCTGACAGCGTTGTTGAATATCTTGGCGTTGAGATTCTGTTAATAATTCGTAAGGTTTATGATGGCGATTTATATCTCGTGTAAAAAGCGCTTAGATTAAGTTTTTCGGAGATTGAAGTTGGTTTTGTTTCCTTATGAGAACATTGCACTCTGCGACGATTTTATTTGTCTATGGATGATTCCAATTACGAGACTCAATATCATCCATTGGACTTAGGATGGTGAACTCCTTGCCCACATGCTTTGTTCGGCGTTGCAGGCCAGCTTACTGGGATATAACCGTGCGTTGTACATTTCCTTGGTTTTACATTTTAATCAGTTCTCCTTGAGTCGAATATCAGATCATGAGATGTTGATTCTCATCTTATAGATTGATATCAACTCTGACACTTCTAAACGGGTGTTCTTCAAGTGTAAGGGTTTTGAATCTATCAATATGGAAGGGCTGAATTTTGCCTCCTCTTGCGTTGTTTGTGATGCTTTTTTGTATACAGCTGATGTGAATGATAAAGTTGCTTTAAGACATGTGCAGTAAGTTCCTCGTCCGAAGCCAGAAGTGCTAATAGACTCCGTAATGGGGCTTATAAGAAACGGCAGCGCTGCCTCAGTGAGACTAGGTAAGAATGATAAAGTTGCTTTAAGACATGTGCAGTAAGTTCCTCGTCCGAAGCCAGAAGTGCTATTAGACTCCGTAATGGGGCTTATAAGAAACGGCAGCGCTGCCTCAGTGAGACTAGGTGATCTTCCTGGGGTATAGGGTATCACACGGTATATGAAGCGACGATATTACTGTAAATGGTTCCTCCGAAATCTCTTTGACAAAATCTACGGAATGTTGGCATTAGGAAGACTCCGATACCATGTGAAGTCTATTCAAAACGAATATATTTTGAGTACAAAATATGGCTCATGGAATCGGAGATTACTTGTGAATCAGTATGCACTGCATCGGCATAACAATATGTTTGTGTTTAGGGATCCCAGAAACGAAGATATATGACAGTCTATACACTACATTAAATCGAACACTCTTAGTCATAATAATATTAGCATCAAGTTTTTGAAACTAATTTTTCCAGACATCATTCTGCTTCTGACCCTTGTTTTAAGTCTACTTATAACTACGTGCTCATTCCCCGACAGTTAGACATCGGGGACAGTAACACTATTGGAAAAACGTCGTCTTCCGTCCTTCCTGAAGATTTCCGTTCAATAAGCGTCCTTTTTTCTTTGTCGGAGGTACGGGAACGGTTAATGGCTGATCGGATTAGGCTGCACCTGTGCACGAAGAATTTACTCTGTGCAAATCAGTCACGGTGTAAACCTGGCCATAACTCTAGTAGGATTATGCCCATAGTTTTTGATCGAAGTATGACAAGGAGAAGTGGACGATACTTGTAATTATTAAGTTTTGCAAGGCTTTTAATACGGTCGAGCATAATTTAATGCTGCATAAACTTAAGTATTACCGTCTGCAATAAGCTTATACCAAAAAACGTGAAGAATAAGCTACTTACACCAAAAAACTAAAAATTGGACTTGGTATTCTTTATTAAACCTTAGGGATTTAGTAAATATTTTTATAAGAGTGTCTTTCTTTTGTATTCAAGCAGAAATTTCCATCGTCTATTCTATGTGTGGATTCTTGGAAAGCATTTCAGGTTTTTGATGCTGAGATAGAGATAAATTATATTAATAACAATGAAATGAACGCAGATATTGAGAACGCTAACGAAGATACAAAGCGAAAGAATTACAATGAAATAAACCTCGAAATAACTTCCTCAAAACAAGTTCTTTTGCCAATTAATGCTTAAGTATTATTGTGGGTTTGGTTCGTTTGCAGTCATGTTATTCAGTTCCTATTTAGTGAATCGGCACTAATGGGTGATTGTTGGTAACTCGTCTTCTGAATCAAAAATGAATCTTGTTTAGTGCCCTTACCAATGACTTGATTATATGTTGTCGTAACTGTTGCATTCATTTATATGATGAGATCTATCTCTCGTCCCCACATCTTAAGATGGACGATCTGGTCCTGTGTGTCAATCTAGATCTACATCGTATTATTTTCAGCGAGCATACTCGTGATGAGATCCGCATCCGCCGTCGCTAGGCGGCCACTACGATCTTCATCTTTCAAAGTAGATGTCTTGTTTTGAATGTATAAAAATAAAGCGTGCCAGTTGCAGAAAGTACAGAAGTAATAATTCAGAAATTTCAATTCCTTGGAATGATGCAGAGAGAGACTTGATTCTCTTTCGACGGTACAAAAAATACACGCCGCGTTCCTATAGGAAGTAATAGCATGGTATTAGTCTCCTTTTCTAGCACCCAAAATAAATTCTCCTCTCCTGTAACGATTCTTAAAGTTAAATACTAGTACAACTAAAGCCACAGTTTTTTCGGCTGTTGGTTATGACGCCTATTCCCTGCCTTCTGCTAAGATGCGTGGTGAAGAGATCGCTTATATGTAGCTTATATATAATTAATTTCACTATAATGGTTCTTATTTACAAAAATCAGAGACTCCACTATTGGCATTAGATTTGTAGCGCTTGGATTAACGAGTGTTATAATCTAACATCAATGAAATTAAGTTCGTTTACCAAAAACTTCTAAGGAAAAAATTAAAATTGTAAATATATATTGAAATAAAAGTAACCCTGAAAATCTCATCTCTATATAAAAAATCGTATATCACCTCAAAGTAGAAAAGATTCTGAACAGATGGCAGCACTATATGTAAATTTCTTAACGATTTTCTTCTTATTTCTCGTGTAAAACGAAACAAAAATTTACGTGATTATTAATAAAATAGTTTTAAAAAAGTAATTGTAAAATATACAAAAAAAATAAATCGAAAATACCAAAAACGAAAGCTCTGTACAAATGTCATCTTTATAAAAAAGAATAGATGCAAAATTTTAACATCAGAACAAAAGAAGTTTGCTGACTTTTCTTTTATGTGCAAAAAAATTGAAAAATAAGAAAAATATATAGGTGCGTATAAAATTAAGAAAAAAAAAAACAAGAAAAAATCAGATCGATTATTATATGAGTGAAAAAATGCGCAAGTGACACTTAAAAATTGTAGAAGAAGAAGCGAAGGAGAATAGCAGCAAGGCAAAACGATATAATCGCAGAATATGTTAAAAAGAAAGAAAAACAAATGAAATGCAATTAAATTCAATTAAGATGTATTAAAAAATGAATTAATTGCTTGGAATATTAAAAGTACAGAGAGACTTGACAGACATATTGGCTGTTAGCTGCCTGACTGGGAAGTTAAAACATACAACAATAATATCAAGTGATATATAACAAGCCAATTATTTTAAAGTTTATATGTATGCACAGTTGATTACTTGTGTCAGTAGTGGACAGATGGAGGTAATCGTGTATATAATAAAATAAACGAATAGAGCTTGGATTTTGTGTAAATTTTATTGTTTTGTGCTCTTCATCTTTCCAGTCAGCCAATTTATTTATCAGTAGTGTTGACAACTTTTTCTGGTGATTTAATACATAGCAGTACTATTGTTTATTCTTTGTGTATATTTCGATAAGTGTTTGTGTCATAATTTGTAATAAAAATAAAAACATACTGCAAAGAAAATTAATTGAAAAAAAAAAACAATTTTTAACAAAGTGTTTTCCCAAACAAACGTCTTTCTCGTCTTATTTAGAAAAGACGAATATCACGCTATAAAAACATCTTCGCTATATTTGGTTAACGCAATCCTAAATAGTCACCAATCCCTTAGAAAGTAAAGCGTTGATTGAACTCCATGCGTTGTGCTTGTAATAGCTTTGCACATTTTAATCTCTACTGAAAGTGTGTGACATAATTTGTATCAACTGTTTGACACATTGTTGGCTCCGCCTGAACCGTCATCCTACGTCATCTTTGTTATCATGTTGTGGCATAGAATTATTACCCGCTAGCTTAGTTTAGCTGCTGGTCAGTAGTTGGTTTTCCTTTTTGCGGTTTTTAGTGAAAAACCGCATTTTCTTTAAATGCATAAAACTGCCTTAATTATATGTTTTTCTGCACAACTTAAAAAAATATAACTTCATGTGCATATGCACATAAACGTGTTTATTCGTGCACGTATTTATATATTTGTATTTATATAGTTAAGCTTATGCTCCTTTATTTTCACTTATTTATATGTATTGCACCGCCTGTGTCTACTTCTTGCCAGCTAGCTTACTAAAAAATTGTCGTTTGATACCATGTCGCAGGATTTTATTTTATTAATACATACATCGTATTTTGTCTAATTAACACGTTCGCGGACATTAAAAATTTCAGGGAGCTGCAAAAATAGATAGGCAAATATTTTTGAAAGTAGTTGTAATATCCAAAATCTGATTATACATATATTATAAGAGCAGTCAGAACATCGTATTTTCACTGTTGTGTGAAATGAATGTTATAGCATCCACGACAATATAGATCATATAAACTTAAGATCATAAACTTAAGGTTACATGAAATGAAATGAACAAAAATTGGTTTTAAAATTTGAATGCTGTAAAATTCACGTCCGCGAACGTGTTAAGTTTATTTTATATTTATGTGGCTCTGATTTTTCATCTTTCCATGTCTTTGCAACCGTGTGTATATTATTGTTTATGAATTTGTTTATCATATTTTTTTCGATTCAATGATAAAAGAGATTATATAATACAATTACCAAATACGATTAGCAAATGTATAATAATCCATTCTCCAAAGTCCCGTTTTATCTTATATTTAATCTCGCAAATTCCGCGTAGATGCAATCATACGACTCTGTACGATCGTTTAGTCATTCATAAACTTTGTGCCCGTAGATATAACTGTATCAACGAGCAAGTGTTACAAACAATCATAAAAAACTTGTAAATTTTTAGTTGCTTTGGAATGCAGATTATTTAATAGCTAAAGCTTGCAGCAAAACGTGCACAGAATTAACCGATAATTCATTAATACAAAACTATAGTCCACGTTTACGTGGATTAGAATATTACCAAGTTATTTTTACGATTGTATTAACCGTTTCTCATTTCATTCCTTTTTCTAGCACTTTTTCACTCTATTAAGATCAGTAATTTGCGATTATAATAAACTTTTTTTTATTTATTGCTTGTATATTTAGAAGGTATAACGTGATATTCTCTAATCTATTTGACGTTTAAATCTGAACATCTTCCCAGAATTTGATGATGGGCTAAAACACTTTTCAATGAACCATCTAAGGAAAGCTGCTTGATTCATTAGACAAGCTGCGATGTCTTATTGCAAGTTATTAAGCGTTTATTAACGATTGTCACGGATGCTTACGGACTGATTTCTAAAACAAAAAAGTGATTTCTTTACACTATCAACATGTATTAGGCAAGAAATAACCCTATTTTTATGGATGTAATTACATTTCTTATAGCTTCTCGTTGTGTGGTCTTATATATGCCGACTTGGTCTCTGTAATGAATTCCGAATTAGTCAAAAGTAGACTTCCACTTGGCAATAACTTTGTCATGATTTTTCTTTGTCAAGTGCTCTAAAATCTTTCAGTTTTAGTTCGTATTACTAACGAAAATTTCCAGATCTTAGCGTAAAATACGCTGTACTTCACAGCGTTCACTTATATCTATTGTTTTACAACGATGCGCAGTCAATTTATTTGAGTCGCCACTAACGTTGTTTTGTATGCCTTTGCCCGCTTGTTTCATGAGGCATAAGTGCAAGTACTGTCACGACAATAGTTTGGCGAAGGTTCAAGTTAAGTGGACATATTCGAAGGCTGTTTCATTAAAAAACACTTCAGCAAATTTTTAATGTTAAAACATGACTTGAAAACTCAACAGGAATTAGAAAAGCTATTAGATCAAACTAAAAGATAGTCATGAGAATATATCTTTAAAAAATTTCATCTGCTGCTGTTGAACTTCTCGATCGAACAAAAATTTATATAACAAGCAACAACACGCTGTATTTGAATAATGCCAAAGTATTACCTCCCATATACCTCCCATATCATCGCTTAACACAATTCTTTACTGAACATCAACAGGAAACATAAAAGATTATGACTTGTTGATATATCCATATATCCTCCCCAAAATAACCATTGTAAATTTGTATCAAATATCAAGCTTTAGAATTTGTTTTCACATTTATGTATTTATACTTCGTTTTTGGAAGGGCGTTCATATGAAAGAGGGTCTCAAAAGTCGATATTCAATAGCAGCGGTTCTTAGGCTAAAACATGTCAGTGTACTAAATTTCATGAAAATATTTAGAGATAATTGCGACCTCGAAGATTCAATATGAAAGTACATAAATATACGTGCTTAAGTCGTGTCGGAAAATTATCCTGCGTCGACTTGTATGATGAAAGATTAGTCCATTTTGATCATTTCTGAGCGTTTCATAAATTCGGTCAACCAAGTTACGCTTTAAAAATTGAAAGATAATCGATTTTATTAGGCAATTATTAGTGCTGGGAAACATTTGTTAGCTATTCACTATTTATAGTAAAGATCGATTTATTAAAGTTCTTTCTAAGCAGAGAACTTCGAAAGCCTAGGTATTAACACTGTTAACCATTACAGAAAACATTTATATTGTTCTGGAAGATATCCTATTGACGGCGGATTCATCTTAAAGCGCTATACTAATACTATTTTATTTTGCCTGTGATGTTTGGTTCATTTAGAATATATTCCGAATATAATTGATAGTAGAAAAATTAGTAAAAACTTTTCCTTTTATCAATTGTAGCCATGATCTATATATATGCTGACATGGCACAGCATTATCATTTCCGTCAGTTTCAAAGATCTTGGACCTATTTATTGCATCCGTGTTTAAATACATACACGAATGTGTTAATTCTTGAATTTGTCACTATACGCCGTATGGTACAGGATATATTGAGTTGTACGGACGTATGTAACACGCGTAAAATAGAGCCACCTTTTATTATACCAATCGATTCGGAATCATAATCTGAATTGGTCTAGGCCTGTCTGTCCACCTGTATATCTAAATGTTTGTTCAAGCTACAGGTCGCAATTTTTGAGATATTTTGATGAAATTTGGTACAGTGACGTGTTTACAGTCAAGGACGAACGATATTGAAAATGGTGCAGATCGGTGCTTGTAGCCCATTCTCCAAATAACGCCGTATTCTGAAAAGTCGTGATATAGAAAAGTTGTAACTTTGAAAATTTGTCGGCAAAAGTAGTAATATTTCGGCATACTAAATTGGTGTGAAAAGTTTGGACCGGCTGTGGCAATCCTTGAACCTCCCCCCATATAACGAAAACTGAAGTTCATACGACAAAATGGTATAATTTTCAATGCTTCATGATGAAAATTACATCATAGCAGTAATTTAATATAAAAAAATGAACAGCACCATATTTCGACAATCTGGGCCTATTTTTTGAATGTTATCCTAATAAAAATTTTTACCAAAGTTGGCCCTTTGTAGAGCAGAAAAACAACTTTTAATATATGATGATGAAAATTGATCCTTAATAGTAATTTCATACAAAACTGAACTCTATAAAATATGGACCATTTACGCCTATTTGTTGATCCTGCCATATGTGAAGCTTAAACTTCTTTTGCATTAGTGTGCGTTTTGGGCCCGTTTCCCTATAAAAATGTGCATGAAAAATATGCCTTCATATAGAAACAAGAGATAATATCAATAGGAATTGTGATATATAATGTGAGGTAGAGTATTTAGTGATCGGCCTTGGCCGATTATAATATTCTTTTTTGTTTTGGTTTTTACTTCTTTGACCAGAACTATTGCCAAATTCATCACACACAAATGTTTTTGTGTTTTTTTTCATATGAAGTGTAAAAAACAACGGCTAGTTTAATAATAATTCCGCAGACGATTTACATTTGTTGCTTTTCGGCCGATACCATATTTTTCGTCTATTTTTAAATTCCGTGTTATTAAGTTGTTCATAAACTTCTGGTATACGTTCTGACCAGGGCTTTTTTCTTGCTCACTTTCATGTGTATATTGATGTTACTTATATCGCTTTTTATTTATTTATTTAATTGAATGTAGAACGCTATGAGAGTTTACTTTTCAATCTTTATTGGTTTGAAAACACATATGAATCTAATGTTATTGATCTCATATTTTATATAATTAATTTTTTTTTAGTTTTTCGAAGACTGTTAGGGTTACGCACGGACCCGTTTATATGTAAATTTGCCGTAATATGACAAACAAATATTCATTAAAAATTTACGATTGAACATATTTTATGAATAAAAAATTTTATGAATAAAAGGTTAAGAAAGTTGTGTATAAAGTACGTAGAGCGTTGTTGCTCATCAGTGGAATAAAAAACTTAACCAACGCTGACTTTATGGGCGAAATAAGCCCTTTTTTGACTTGATGAATAGCGCGATGGTTGATCACATAAACAACAAAAGTGGTCTTTGTTGTGGGCACCATGAAAACAAAATATATGCGTTTCGTCTGCGAAATATCGGGAAGTTTTTTCTCTCGCTTAGTAAATTCAAGGTAAAGATAAATACACAAACTTTCCATTGTGATTGCAAGGTTGTTAAATTGCTAAAGTTTAGCAAGAAATGATCTACTGCAGTGTTTACAAGCCAAGTAAATTGTGCTTTCGAGATGATTACGGGAAATCCTATTGTTCTATCTTCGTAGACCTTGCTTTCTCGCACATACAAATACGTGATCTTTCTTTTAATGGACTTCCTGAGAACATATCGCATTATCAGTGTCGGACGCTCGCGGGCGCTTTTAATAAAGATACAATCTGGATTTGAGTTACAACAAAAGATAACAAAAATGAGGCATGATTAGTATAAGCATCTAATGCTAATGGCCGAGATAACCAACAAGTCGAGTATAGACAAACCATATTTTGGACTAACGTTTAAGAGGCTTTCTTACTTATTCTCTTCTATGCATTTTTCTTTATTTTGTAATCTATTATTTTTATACATTGAATATAATACACTGGCACCAGCAATGTTTCTAATACTATAGCATTTTAAAAGCACTCTAAACTTACTTTATCGAAACGAAAAACATCATCAGTCGGAAGCACGTCAAGTTTCACTCAGTAAAAACTTAATGCTATTTTATTAGTTAATCTATACTCCATTGTATTAGAAATAATTATACTTATATTTTAATTTCCACAGTTATGGTTTTAGTCAGTAACGAATGGCAAAATAGTAGCGAAGATGAACATAAACCTACAGGCGATAACAGTGCAGCCCCTTCAGCCACGCCAACGACAACGTTATCAGCGGCGACAACGTGTACATTACAAACAACGGCGGAGACTACAGCTTTTACAACGGCAACAGCTCCCACAACAACATCAAAAACGGAAACCATAGCAGTGACAAATGTTATAAAATCTACAACACAAGGCGATATAACAAAAGCAATTACTGCACCTACAACGGGGTCAGCACTCCCTGAACTCGAAAAACTAACAAAAATTGTTAATGATAATGTAAGCGACGAAAAAGAAAAACAGCAATTGTCAGACGAACAGATCAAGAGCGAATTTATAAAAACTGAAAATCAAATTAATGATGGGACCAAGCAGGTCCCCAGGACATCAATCGGTACCTCAACGAAGGACGACAACAATCTCGACAAGTATATGCTTGATTACAATACATTAAAAATCATGTCGGAAAATATAAAAGAATCAGCATTCTTCAACGAGGAAATGCCTGAGACTCGGGGTTATAGTGTGGGCAGTGAGAGTGATACAGGAAGCATGCTAGAAGAAATCGCTACAAGGAACATACCAACTGCTCGTAACAGTTTGGGTGTACTTGAAGATATCGAGGGGACTTCATTTTCAAATACAAATACTTTATTAGCTTCAAGTTCAGGAAAGTTAAGCCTGCCTGCCACAGGAACAGAATCGACCGACCCATTTAGCGGCGGTCCGACCATAACGCCAGAGGTACTAAATAGTGCTCTACAATCAGTTATGAATGCAGCTAATACTGGTAACTTAGCGGCAGCAGCTGGGCTGCAGTCGAGTCTTCTAAATCAACTGGGCATAGGAGCAGCATTAAGCGTGAACGTAGCAGCGGGTCTCCATAAAACTGCCAAACAATTAAATGCATCATTTGGTTTATTAGAAAGTCAGGCGAAAAATGATACCAATGTAACCGATGTTAATATAACATCTCCAGGGGCACCAATGTCACCAGATACAAATGGACAAGCCAGAATTGTACTTATTTGTGAAGCTAATTCTCATCCATTTCAGACGCGTACCATCAGCCTGACACCAAATGTGGAGTGCATGGTTGGACGTTTAATAGCTAAGAGCAAGGCAGCCGAAAATAACGCCATATTTGATTGCAAAGTCTTGTCACGTAAACACGCGGTCATTTGGTATACGCCAGACGGCAAATTCTGGGTCAAGGATACTAAATCTTCTAACGGTACCTTCATAAATGATAACAAATTAGGCGAATCCGAAGCTGAGTTACACTTTGGGGATGTCGTCAAATTTGGCGTCGACGTACTGGAGAATTCTCGTAAGGAAGTTCACGGTTGTATTATAGCCTGCGTCAAACTTTACTTACCGGATGGACGAGAAGCCATATCAATTGATGGATCGGCGCATCGAAATCAGCACACGGGAGAAGGGCGCATTAGTTTTGATGAATTGCATCGTCTAAACTTGTACGTACAAGAGACATCACAACGAGAAAAATTGCTAACTTCGAAACTATGCAGCATACAAAACGTGCTGGATGCTACACGAAAGAATTCAGCTTTATGTTGGCAGGCTATGATAACAGAAGATCAACTCTTGCATCGTATTCATTCATTGGAGAAGAAGCTGCAAATTATGGAGAAGAATATACCCGAAAATGTTTTAAGAAATGAGGTAAACATAATTGCATCCAAGCATTCTTGAGAATTTGTGGTCTGTCCGCTTCTTTTGCAATCAAGGTTGAAATGATCAAAAGGCAACAATTTGAAATTAAAGTAAAATGATTTAAAATCTGGGATAAATTGAAATAACAATGCAGCATGCAAATGCCCTTAATTAGAGACTTGTGAGAGTTTAATGCACATGATATGCAGCATAAATATTAATTTATAGTGTGTTTGAAGTTTTAAAGTAAAAGCGTTCAATGCTGAACGAAAACTGTTTAAGATAAATGGTATGTGAGGTTCGGCCTAACACGAAATAAAGTTTTTTACTTGTTTCTTTTAATTTAATTGGAATTTTCGTCTATTTACGTTTTTTAAAGATTCTTAAACTTTTGGAAGATAAAAATTCATATCAGCACTCTGCCAAAGAAGCCTTACGTAAAGTTTACCAAGAACGTTGCGATGCAATGCAAATGTTTGCTAAAATGGAAACTGCCTACACGCAATCGAATAACGAATGCTCATTGTTACGCGACCAAATCATGAATTCCAAACAAATATTGCAAGATGTAAATAGTCGTTTAATGCACCTAGAGAGAGAGTACAGTGACTACAGAGAAGCTACGATGCGACAACAGCAAGAGGCTAAAGAACATGAAGAACAACGTATAGTTGAACTTAGCGAAAAGTTACGTGAACGTGAACTTGAATGTGGGGAACTAAAGCGTAAAATATCCGAACTTTTAATAAAACGTGCTGAACTGATTGAAACTGAGGAAAAATTGCTTGAAAAGCAGGCAATTGACAAACTAGATGCTGCCATTGCTAATATGGGCGAAGACGATGACGTCGACAATGATGATGACGATGACGTTGAAATAAATGATGAAAGAGATAGCAGTCCAGAGTATGATGGTAAAGGTGATGTGCCTAAAAAGAACGGAAATAATGTTGGGCTGACAATATCTGCATTTGCGTCCGATGACGATATGAATGGTGTAGACGAAGCAAGTCTGGTAAGTATTTTAAAAAGCGGAGTCAGGAAAACGTAAATTCTGTCTGTTGAAAATTAAAACATTATTAAAGTAAAGAACTACCGATTGTTAGGCATGCTATTCACAATTTGAGTGCTATTCAAAATTAGTTGCAACGATATATATAATTTTTATTGCGAAAAAATGCTCAACTCATCCACTGGGACATTTTCAATTAACAAAGAAGTAAAAACATGGAAGCATGAAGTACGGCACGGTACATCAGTTCACATAATGGAATATTTTACCATCAGCTCATAAATGCTTACTTACTTTTCAAGAGACGGTGGCATGTGAAGGGACCATTAATATGTATCTATCTGGTTCAAACTTACCGCGATATATTTATATGGGAAATCACTATTCTGGTCTTGCTTCTATCATAAAGAAGATGACACAAGATGACACAACGTTTGTTTTGAATAGCGTTCTTCCATGCCAAATTCCAAATAGCAAATTTCATTAAATTATTTCAAAACTGTACCTAGGTTGAACATTATAACACATGGACGGACGTTGACTAATAGTAAACTGACAGACAGAAAGAAAAATCTGAATTCGTTCTGAAGATGGTCTGAATCGATCGGATAAAAGTTTAGTCTTAACTCCTTCCGAGTTAACATATTTTGCGTCATAAGTGATGCAGGATATAAAAATTAAAATTTTTATTTATTTGCTTTTGACTGTGGGGATATGCATAGTTCGCTTCATGATGTAAGCATAACTTTCTTGCTTAATTTTAGATTTTAGAACAATTTCCAAGGCTACCAATTAATCTCTTTTCTACTTTTAGAGTAAATCTCAGAAGATTTCAAGAATGAAACGTACCAGATTCTCAGCTTCTGCCTGCAAAAAATCACCACCGAAACGTGTTAAAGAATCAACAATAATGAAATGGTTGCAGAATTCTGATATTAACAAAAAGGAAGGCTCTTTAAATATTTTTAAAGCGATATGCAATGAGAACGATACAACCAGTGATGACTCAAGCGGTGAAGATCAAGGTGAAACGACCAAGAAATATAAAAGTTCAAGCATAGGTGACATTGATCCCGTTAGTGATGAAGCGAAAGTAATTAACATAAAATGTACCAATTTTGCTAAGAAATTGAAAATCGTGCAAAAAAATTTAAAACGCTTAGAGGCCGAAATAGAAAACGAAACAAATCGTGTGAAGCTGTTAGAAACTGGTGCTATTAGCTGCAGTGCTGATGAATCGCAGGATGCTCGTGGAGGTGATAGTGAAGATTATTCTGATGAGGAGGGTGCAGCCAATAATGAGTTTATTATGAAACGCAATGGCAAAAATATTACGGTGCTTTCCAAGAAAAATTATAGCTATAATTTATTAAAATCTAGTGTAAACATGTTGCGAGAAGCCTACAATGAAATTTGGGACAGTGTCAAAGAACAGCAAGAAGAAAGAGAAGCGGAAAAACCTTGCAAAGATAAACCACTTTCAACGCCCGCCTTTAAGGTAAAACAATGTGATAATGTTAAGGATGATTCAGATCGTAGCAGCCCCGTGGATTATGAAAACGTGTCTGAAATAGAAGACGACTTAAGTTCTTGCGGTGCTTTAACCACAAACAGTTCTATTTCCACACCAGGTACAACAAAAATCAACGGCAACGAAAAGTCGGACGGTAAAAATAAACATTTATTGGAAGAAGAATTACAGGAATACAAAGAGCAGGTAGAATGTTTAAACGAGAAATTGCAGAAAGCTGAATCCGAAGCGCAACATACTTTGGAAATCATGCAAATCGAGTGTGATGATCTAAAAAAGAAAATGGTTGATCTTAATAATTGTGTGGTTTCTCTGAAAGAAGATAAAAGAGCTTTAGAAGAAGTCATTAATGGAAACAATATTAATAAAAACAAAACTGCCACCCAGGAAACTGAAGAGAAAGTGTCACCGAAGTCGGCGGTGGCATTGCCTGCAATTACTAAAGAATTATCACCTCTTAGGGAGTCTACTAGCCGTGATGTATACTATGAATTAAATGAGTGCAATTCCGATTTTCACGCTCAAGATATTAAGAATGACATTGAATGCTTCAACCAGGACGCCTTGGAACGTGAAGAAGAGCTTATAGAATATAAAGAACGTTTGGAAAAACAGGAAGAACAAAATGTACAATTGCACCGTGAACTTGCAGCTCTGAAAAGCAAAGCTAGCCACCCCAAAAACAATTTAATATATATATTACCTTATGGAGCTGTTGTTGTTGCACTTTTGGTATATTTTCTACATATATATTTTTGAGTTGGACTATTTTCAATATTTTTCTCATAAAAACTGTTCTTTTTTTTACGAATATATATATATATATAAACTAAACAATTAGCGAAAAAAAAACGAAAACCAAATATACATAAATTTTCAGTTTTTTGTTTCTATTGTAATTTTTCTATAACAAATAATTTTTGCAATTAAACTTTTTCACTTACACACTCAGTATCTTTCATTCACTAAGTTTCCATATAATTATTATTATAATGAATATATAATATACACATCGTCCTGAAAACAAAAACACAAAACGAAATTCCATAAGAAAAAAAAAATGGAGAACAAAATTAAATGCATAAACTTGCTCTTTTTTATTTACCTAAAAAGGCGCGGGAATGCGGGAATATTAGGAATTTTTTATAAATAAAACAATTGGAAATGAAAATCAATCCTTACAATATTATCTACGCCCCTGAATCACATAAATAACAAATATATGGAAAATTTTGGTATAAGCGTTAGTTAAGATATTTTTTATAATTTAGAGCTTTGTGTTTATTTAATAATTTGGAAATGGCAAAAAAAAAAAAAGAAAAACTAAATAACTCTAATAATAGGTTATAACTAGAAATCTGCGACTATATCGCTCTTTAGTTCAGAAAAATTCCTTTTTTATTTCATTATTTTTCTGTTGTTCGTCCTAAATTAAATAAGGTTTTCTTTATGTTCGCATATATTCTTCTTTATACATTTATACTTTATAGTTAAAAAACCATTTCTTACCAAATAAATCAGGAGCCAGTGTTGCAATGTGAAGAGTGTTCCGAGTTCGGCCGAAAGGTAACTCGAAATGACCCACATAGAATTGGCTTCAAGTATTTGCTCTTGACTAAAACACATAATTGTAACAACCACCGGGTTATTTAATTCGCATTTTTTGTGTAAAAGGAAACAGCAAGAACGCGGTAAATCTTAAATGAATTGTTGAATTTGTATTTGTACAATTTTTTTATTTTTCAATTAAAAATTTTAGTTAATTATTTATTAGTTAATATTAAAAAACGAAGGAACGAACATTTAAAATCCAGCCCGCTTTGTTAAATTATTATTCATTTTGTTAAATTTATTATAAAATTTGTTTAATTTTACTATTTTGGTTCCGTATAGAATAATAAAACCGCTTCTTTTGGCAATTAAAAAATGAATAAATAAATCATTGCATCTTATTATCAATCATTTTGATTTTTTTTCCTCGGTATTGTTAATATAATTTTATTTATAGGCCGCCGTAAAAGCTAAATTACCATTATTATTGCACATTGTATAAATTTTATGCATAAACATACAAAATATATAAGAAAATTGAAAATTAAAAAATTGAATACAGTAAAAATTAATACATAATATAAATGAAATAATATAAAAATTACAAATAACTTAAATGTGGATGTTATTCTTTTTAAATTATCAGTAGAAGAATTTTGTACTACTTTTTATATCCACCGCTGTAGGATGGGAGTATGCTCATTTTGTTTTTTCTTCATAACTTGTGTAACACTCAAAAGTAAGCTTCGGAGACACTATAAAGTGTATATATTCTTGATTAGCGTGAAATTCTGAGTTGATTTAACCATGTCTGTTCGTCTATGCCTGTGTGGTGTTTGTTGTTCGCACTCTCCTGGTCTTAATCGTGAAGATATCGAGTTCAAATTTAGTAGAAACATTGGGAGTTTTTACACGCAGGTTGGTATTGAAAATGATCCATGTGGGTCAGAGTAAAATCCGCTGTGGAGAATAAATTGAAGACAATTCCGTTTTTCTTAACAAAAATTTGTGGGTTTTTGTTCGTTACTCACACATTATGAAAGTTAGGATGAAATTTTCCACATTTACTTTACCCTTTACGTGGAAAAGATTGGCCATGCCCACACAAAGTTACAAGTGATTAAATTATTTTTTTTTTACTTTTTTGAGAATTTACACTTATTTACCATAATGTAAACAAAACAGAACGTTTAAGACTATTTTGTGAATTCCTCAAACGAAGATATGTTACCTACCTAAAAATGCGTTAATTCTAAAGAGACTGCGATCTGGTGGATTAATTTTTTCTTAATAATACTAGCGATATGGGTACCAAATACAAGAACTTGGGGGGTAGAATGCGGAAAACGAGATTCGGCTCCCGCCGAATATAACTTTCTTACTTGTTTTATTTAGTATGAAATTTTTATTTAAAAAATGAGATTTATTTAATGATTATTTGAGAGGATAGGCTGCTGTAAATTTTTTAAAAAATCTTTTTCTTTTGTTGGCTTAAACCCCTTAAACAGGATGACATAGGGCATGGCAAAATTTCAAGCGATCGCAAAGTTTGATTGAACAGTACACGAACAATTAAACTTTTACTGCTTTTTTCTTGAAAGACGATTTTTGAAAAACGACATATAGCATAATTTTTTTTCGTAATATTTCTCATTTTTTTACAATATTCAATATACTCAAGTATTTTCAACACAACATTCTCGAGTGAAATACGTAGAATTTTTTTGATAAATTTTAAACATTTATTGGTGATAAAAAGAGACTTTTTCCAATCACGCAAAATTAATAGTTCTAAAATATTCCACTTATTTGCTTCGATATAGCAATGGACAGTAACTGATTTTTTTTTCCTTAATTCAAATATGGGCCAGTTATGGTGCTTACCGCAAGACCCTTAAATTCAGAAAACTTCGCGTAAATGGTTTCAGTGATGTTTTTCTAAAGTTTTTCGGAAATAATTTTTTATTTGATACGCATTCCCGGATATTATTATTCCGCTACCTTTTCTTCCACATAAAAAAAAATGTTAAGAAAATCTCTTTTAGGATGTTACAATGGTCCACCTCTTTGCCTTCAGATTCTTTAGAACAGAAGCAAGTACAAATTATGGTGAGTTTTTGTGTTCGTCAAATTTGATATTTTTTACCATAGACTTGCTCGTTTTTTTAGCGATATGAGAGTGATATCGAGCGTTTATACCGCTTTATATTGGTAACAGATGTGTCGAATGCAAAGGAAGGCGCAAACGCCATTCAATTGGAGCGTCTAAAAAGAGTTTATAAAAAAATACGGCAAGATTTGAGCGAAATATTTTTGTAAAAATAAAATTTATCATAACACCATTTACAAGTTGTAATGAGAATTTTCATTTTGAAATATATTGATGTTTGACTTCATTTCTTTTTGATTTTTATTTATTTTAATTGAGTTTAACTTGTTTATTTATTAAGTATTTGTAAAGCCATGGTCTATTACATAATTACTAGATACATTTCATGAGCAAAAAGAAACTACAATATAAATGAACACACAAGTAAAATTGTAGTCGTTCCAGTAAAGCCGGTTATACGGTGAACAGAACTTTGAAGTCCATAAAAGTTATACGTCGGGCACTCTGAAAAGACTGCAGTATAGTAGGTAGCATGCGCCATAAGGAGCAGTTGTGGAATATTATGTTTAATCTGTAGAAGCAGGTATAGGTTTAGATTGTGCCGTTTTGGGAGCGTAGAACAAATTTTAGCAGAGACGTTGTTTGTTGCTGGAGTTTGGCTATGGGGGTGATGGTAGAGGTGGCCGAGTTGATGACAGACATCGATTGAACGTTCAGCGGAGAATCCGTAAGTTATTGTATATATATTTTTTATATAGTTTCATTTATTTTTTATTAATTTATTCCTATCTATTTAATTTAATTAATTAAATTTAAACTTTAAACTTAATATATAGTGTTTGCTTCGTTCTTTTCTGTAAAGAGTAGTGCATTATATTAATTCTATTTCTTTTTGCGCGTAATTTTTCGCATTTTTTTTTAAAAGGCATATTATTATAAAGGCATAAAGTTCAAAGGTGTAAGAGTTTTAAAAAGGAATTATAATTATCTTAATTTATATTGAAATTTTGATGTTTTTCATTTTCTGGTTCTTGCATTCAGCACAAGTGTTTGTTATAATAGATCTCTTTCGTGATTTATTTTTCTTTTGGTGCTATTATAGTTTTTCTCTTGCTCTTTATTTACCGTTTAACCTATGAGAAAATTGCGGCGATTTGGTTTTCTCTCTTTTTTTATAGTCCTTGCTGGTTGGATCTGTTTTCTCTTATTCGCGTGTTCTCTTATTCTCTTGTTCTCTTGTTACAGTGTCAACGTAACGGAGAAATTTTCTTAAATTTTTAGAAAAATTCAGTTAGTGTTCCTCTTGACTTGGTTTTTTCTTCTTTTTTTTTTTGTTCTTCTCCTCATAATCTCTATCTTCTTGACTTGACATGGAGTGTCTATATACTTCATGTCGTGCCAAATCTGGTCCTGAATCGGATAGGTTCATTATGTGCTGGCTTTGCGATCGCTTTGGGCATGCAAAGTGTGCCGGCATTATAGGCCGTACTGCTGACGCAGTCACTGATCCTTCCAAAGGATTACGTTGGTCATGTCCCGACTGTAGAAAGCGGGACATTGACTTCTACAGACTCTTCACGGAGACGAAAAATGATTTTTCAAAATTAAGTAAAAATCTCGGCTCCATGTGGAAAATGTTTGAGGAAATTAAGTCTAGGCTTGATGAGTGTCGCTACAGTGAGCACTCATCTCCTTCCCAGGCCTCCAAAATAGCTACTCGTAGCGTAGGGACGTCACTTATGATCTCCTCTAAACCTGACGTGCTTATACAAATTAGTGCTTCTAACTCCACGTCGAAAGTTTTCGTTTCCGATACTGTCGATTTGGTCGATAATAAAATTGTTACGAACAAGTCGGCAAGTCCGTCTGTCTTAAGCTATGCCGAGGTTGCAAGGGAATCTCCTCCCGGTCCCGGTTTGTTCGAATCAGACGCCATCACCTAAAAATAATAATAAGAAAGTGCAAAGTAAGTCCGCTTCCCTTCCCTGCTGTTCGAGTGTGAATACTAGTCACCATACTGGGCATGTCGCTCAAGCTTCTCGCACAAGTGTGTCAATATTTTCTCCTTCTCATAACTCCCAAGCCGTGAACCCTACTATTCCAAGTAGTGATGATATTTGCTTGACGGCAGTTCCTCCTAGGAAGGCATTATATGTGTCAAGACTGGCACCGGAAACATCGGTAGATGACATAAAAAGCTATCTAGCGGCGAAAGCCCCATCAGTCAACTTGAAGCGCGTTAGCATTTTCAAATTGGCTCCTTCTCAACCGAGAGCAATATCTTCATTTAAAATTCTAGTTCTGACTGAAAACAGTGAAATATTGTTAAATAAACCCCTGTGGCCAGTAGGATCCTTAATTAAGGTATTTATTCCTAGAGATCGACCTCGTAATACCAATGCTGTAGGCCTGTCGCCTTCAAAAAACTAAATGTTTCTTCAGGCCCATTATGTCTCATTTATCAAAATGTTAGGGGCCTAAATTCAAAAATTCGGTCGACTTTTCTAAAGTCAGTAAGCACTGAGTTTTTCTGTTTTGCTTTCACTGAAACTTGGTTAAAACCTGATGTACATTCGTCGGAACTATTCCATAATTCTTTCCATGTTTTCAGAAATGACCGATTGAATCGCATTGGTGGCGGTGTATTAATTGCCATATCTGCGTCAGTCCCGTCCTATTCAATTGAATTTCCCATGTCTCCTGACGTCGAATTTATCGCCATTCGAGCGAGAATACCTAATAAACAGCTATTTATTACATGCTCCTACATTCCCCCAAATTCGGATATCACCATATATAAGAAGCAGGCTGCCCTCATTTGTGAAGTGGCCAAGCAGTCTAGACCTACTGATTTTGTCGTTGTGTTAGGAGATTTCAACTTGCCTCAAGTCACTTGGTGTAACAGTGATAATTCTGCCTGTTTAATCCCTTCTTCAACATCTGATAGAGCTATAGTGTTCTTTAGTGAATTACTTGACCATAATTTAGGTCAATATAACTGTACCTTTAATTGTAATGGTAGACTGCTTGATCTTTGCTCTGCCAATTTTCCTGAGATTAACGTAAATCGTTGTCTACCTTTTAGTTTACCTGAGGATCCTTATCATCCAGCATTGTGTATTTCTTTTCATCACAAGTATGACGGTTCGTTGAACTGCCTTAATAGTCCAAACCCAACCTTTTCCAGCAAATATTATGATTTTCATAAAACCAATATAGTATTGCTAAAATTTCATCTTTCACATATGAGGCTTGACTTCTCAACCGGGAGTATAGAAAGCTTATTGTCATCGTTCTACAATACATTAAATATAGCTATTGCTGCATCTGTTCCGCTTAAGCAGTGCCGACCTCCCCCGTGGTTTAATACGACAATTAGGTATTATAAGAGTCGGAAAAACAAGCTGTTCAAGAAATTTTTAAAAAGTGGCTCTTCTCTAGACTATTTACGCGTACTCAGCCGCAAGGCATAGATTTAACTCCCTCAACCACCATTATTATTGCAGATACCTTCAGTTCATTAAATCCTCTCTGTTTGCTAATCCTAAATACTTCTTTAAATTTGTTAATTCAAAAGAAAAATTTCTGCACATCCCTCGTTTGTCTCTTTTAATGGCTCTGACTCCTCGGATGATTTTGAAATCTCAAATCACTGTTTGCGGAGTACTTCCGCCGAAACTTTTCGTCTGCTAGCTTTGATTCATCAGCAAATTACCCTTATCCTATAACAAACTCGGTTTCAATACCCAATTTGGTTATTTCTGATGACGACGTTTTTAAAGGGTTGACTTTTCTGAAATACAGTTGTGCGCCTGGACCTGATGGAATTCCATCATGTGTACTTACGTCTTGCGCTATTGAGCTTTGTGGTGTTATCTCTAAGATTTTTAATTTGTCCCTGAATTTAGGTGTTTTCCCTTTACGTTCGAGGAGTAGTTATCTTATTCCTATTCACAAAAGTGGGAGTAGACAGCTCGTGGAGAACTATAGAGGCATTGCCAAGCTAAGTGTTTTACCTAAACTATTTGAGAGAATTTTGACTCAGCATTTGGCCTTTGCCATCAAATCATATATTTCTCCACTCCAACATGGCTTCCGAAAAGGAAGTTCTACGGTCACTAATCTGTTAGAGTTTACTTGTCAGGTTTTCAAGGCATTTTCCAATGGCTCTTGCACTGACGTCATATACACCGATTTTAGCAAAGCGTTTGATTTGGTTAACCACGAATTACTTATCTTTAAACTTCAAGCCGCTGGCTTCCCTTCCCATTTAGTGAAATGGATAAGCTCTTATCTGCATAATAGGTAATTCAGGGTTTTGTTTAACTTCACCACTTCATATGAATTCCACGTTTCGTCAGGAGTACCTCAAGGTAGCCACTTAGGACCCATTTTATTTTAATCTATACATTAATGACTTTCCTTCGGCGATTAAATCTAGCCAGATCTTAATGTATGCTGATGATGTGAAACTGTTTTCTTTTTTTTCCTTAGAATCGCAATCACATCAGCTTCAAACTGACCTAAATAAATTGGTGGCATGGTGTTCTTCAAATTATATGACACTAAACCTAAATAAATGTAAGAAGCTTTCTTTCTCTAGAAGGAAGTCATTCATAACCCATTACTTTATAGATTCGCACATAGCGTTGAGTCGTTCACAGACCTAGGCGTCCTCTTTGACCGTAGGTTACGTTTCAATTTGCACGTTGAGTTCTCGATAAGCAAAGCTAGGTCCGCTCTTGGTTTCATCAAGAGGTGATCCAAACAGCTAGATGATCCGTATATTACCAAAAAACTGTATACGTGTTTGGTTAGGCCTATACTTGACTACGCTTCTATTATGTGGTCTCCCTCATATAGATGCTATGTAGACTCAATTGAATCTATTCAAAAGCAATTCCTGTTGTTTGCTCTTAGGAATTCGGGTTGGGATCCGTCTGCTTCTCTTCCCCCCTATGAAAATAGGTTGCTTCTTTTGTCCTTACCGTCTCTTGAAAAACGTAGATTTGTTCTTGGCGTTTGCTTCGCAATCAAATTAATAAACGGCGCTATTGACTCGCCGTCATTACTTGGAGAAATAAGTTTTAATGTTCCTAACCGCTTCTCTAGGCACTTTACCTTGGTTAAGGTTAGTCATTGTAAATATAATTATGAGCTGTTTAATCCCCTCAGAGTTGTTTGCAAGAACCTAAATAACGTCTATCACCTTTTTTCATTATCGGACACTTTAAAGTCCATTAAAACAACACTGCTTAATACACGAGATTTGCCAATGTCGTACTTAAACTAGCTCTTAATTAATTGTTGTTAACTATTATCGGTTGCCAGGCTTATGCATGTTTGCGATGGCTTAGGTGTTCATTTGCAACTAGGTTCTGTACCGGTTGTGGGTGTGGCTCTATGCCAATTGTGTACATGCTTTCTTTCTTTTTCTTTTTTTT
>CCAG010005115.1:0-23986 GCA_001077435.1 Glossina morsitans morsitans
GAAGGCACATGAGCACACCGCAGCCCACATAATTTTCCTTAAGAGCCCAGAAAATTAAGCTCATAAAACTTTTAAAAGTACTTTTTTTTTTCTTTTTGGTGTTTCTTTAGTAGAGAGAATTAACGTGCATGTTCCTTAAAGCGAACAACACCAAAATATTGTTATACACTGGCGTGATAGTCATTTTAATTCTAATTTGTCTGCATATATATATATAGTCTCTCTCTCGTTTTATCCCACGTTGCTATTAAAGTTTTTTTTCTTTTTTAAGTCATATTACTCAGCAGGGAAATAGACATTAAGATGGTAAATGTTGAGCTTTTTAAACGTTTTTACTGAGCTGTAAAACACTTGGTAAGCTCTTTTCGTAGCTATTAAACAGCTTTGTTTATTATTTCTTTAAATTTTTTATTCATAACTTAAATGAACTTAGTTTAGTACGTTGCCTTTTAAAGATTTCTCACATCATTGAATTGAATAGAAATAAATGATTCCTTAAACAAAACCACAATGCATTTCGCATAGCGAGTGCTGTGTGAATGGGCTCAAAGTTGTTATGTCCCAGTAACGGAGGATGACTGACTCGCGATTGCATTCCTTTGCATTAAAAACCGAAATTTATGTCAACATATGAAAACAGCATTTGTAGTTAGTTATGAGTGTCGGAAATTTCATGATACTAAGTCAAGAAGAAAGTTCGTGTCATTTACCCCAATGAACGGCTTTGTCAACACTAACCTCATTGCTCTGTAGCATAGCATAGCTCTCGCGAAAGGTGACCGTCGACAGATAAAATATATCATGATATTTTTTAATTCATTCTGAATATCACCTCGATTTCACGGGCTTCTGAAAAACTGCCAGTTGAGTTGAGGCATTGTGCAAAGGTGCAATTAAGCCCATCACATTGCATATTTGTTGTATTTATACGTACCGTTTACAATGGAAGTCGTTCGGTCTATATGAAAATTCAAACAATTGATTGACTTTTTTTTTTTAATTCTTGTTCAGATTTTTCATTTATATATTGAATCTTCCGATTAACGGAATTTGCAATAAGTATTTTAAAATTTTATAATAATTTAAAACCAATGCAGTTAACCTCACTTGAGTTCGATTCCCATTCGATTTATTAAAGACTGTATGTAGTGACTATGCGTTTTAAACGAGAATGTTTCTATGCTAAGGCAAGAGAACGGATAAGAGGATTCGGATGACTTAGGGCTTTCGTAATATATTTGATGGCGCTTTTCTTAAAAACTATTGTTGACTGTTATGGATGGAATATTGAAGCGGCCTCTTTGAAAATTTCACGTGGAGCACCTCTTATCATACGCAAGACTTCTGAACTGTCTTCTTTGCAACTTGGCTACGTTGGAGAAATTGTTTTGTTATTGCGAAAAAAACAAAAATATGTTGAATCCAATTTGCAGCAGAGCAAGTCAGGCATAAATTTGTCTATTGATCTTCTTTTTTTTTTAACGATTCATTTATGAACTCAATTTATCTTCCGAAAAAATATATTTTAAAAGGCATATGTGTTCGTTTCGACGTAGTTTTCTAATATTTATGATAAAAACTAAATTTAAATTAAAATTTTTTTATTCGTTTATTTTCTAGCCTTTTCGCTCGATGAAAATTAACAAAAAAAAAGAAAACAAAAATTCATTCGCTTGTTTAAGCTATTTAGTTTTGTCCATATATTAACCTTCTCTACCTTCTTTTTATATCCTATTGAATATGCAATTGAAATATTTGTCTGAAACTCAAACAATTCATCATTCATCGTCATCAGCATTTCAAAGCTGGTTCTATGAATTTTTAATGATCTCACTTGAAACTGCTCTCGCGCTTTGAATTTTTCATTTATATATATATATACGTTTGTATATATAACAGCGAAAACATGACAGAAAAGTCCTCTCTGCATAAATAAATAAATTTAGAATTGTACGCTTTTTTATTTTGAATTTTGCATTCAATGCGTTCGCTCCTATTGACAACTTACCTTACTCTGTAACCATTTGCGAATAATTTCTATTATTTACAAATAATTTCTTTAAGAGAAGGCATCGATGTATTTGCAAATTTTCGTAAAAATGCTGATGCGGGGGGAAGTGTACTACAAACCATTTATAAATACAGAGAGAAAAACAATTTTCCAGAATTATTTAGTTAACGCACTTTCATCACGAAATGATATCTTAAATATATGAACAACGGGATTCGTTAAGACCTCATAAAAATACTAACTGAGGGTTTGCCAATTTAGATCATTTTTCTATATTCATCTATATTCAGACTCAATATAATGCATGTACAATATTTTCATGATTTGTTTTGATTTTGATTTCTATTAGTTTTTAGGAAAAGTTGTTGTTCCATCTAATACATCGCTCATTAGCGCTAGGGCATCATAGTTCAGCTAACTGTGTTGCTACCTTTTATGTAAATTCGTGAAAGGTGCCTTAAAGTAAGAAACAATGGTCGCATAAAATAAGAATTAAATATTGACTGACAAAAGGGAAAAATATTATTAAGTGATATGTAAAAACATTGCAAACATATGTACCGAAAGACTAGTGATTACAAAATATGCATAAACCTACATAATATACAATGTCGGAAATAAATAGTTAACGTACGTCAACAACACAGCGCTTTTGGGTTAGAAAAAAAAAAAAAATAAGAACAAAAACAAATAAAAAGCAGACAAACAAATCAACAGAAAGGATGGCTTACATATACATACAATATATAGCCTATAGCCTATAGTGGGATGGCTATTTTAAATAATCAAAACATCTAGTGTGTTTATTGTTAGAGTTGCTAAAGGTGCAATACATGCCTGAAACAATCGATGCTATTGGAGATCGTATTACGTCAAAATTTTAAATTTTTCCCCGAAAAATTTCTACCAAACGTAACTATTATAACTATTACAGTCGGAAATTTATCAACATAAAGCAGTAGAAATCTATTTTGTGCGTTGGACAGGAATCACGTAAACAAGTGCCCCTTGCAAAATATAAAATGAATAAAGGGCTTTCGAAACAAAATAAATAATTAAATTACATACGGAAAGAGAATAAAAATTTCAATTCCCATTTTTTAAATATGGGAATATTTTCAAAACCTATATATAATTGAATGCGACCCGCCCTTCTTCAAAATGCGTATATTCTTCCTATCTCTCTATCTCTCAAGATATTGAAAAACCGCTTAAGAAAAAGTTGCACGAACCAAATAAGTCGCATGAAATCAATCGCACAAATATAAATCGCATGAATATACATCGCACGTACAAATTGCAGTGAATTGTGCACTTACTGCTTACTCGACCGATTGTGGACGGACGTTTTTACACATTGCTTTGGCCTGGGGAAATATAAGCATAAAATGCCCGAAATGAATTTTAAGATTTAATTGTGAAGTTCGATCGTTTTCCCCATGCTTATGGTCAAGGATTTTGTAAAACTTTGAATCAATATCTACTCGAATTTTAAACAAGTTTGGCAATGTATATAACCGATTGTGCTTAGTAATCAGTGAATCACGATATTACTAATAATAAAAATAGAAACTTCTTAGTTATAGTTAGTTTCGCAAAAATCACACAAAAGTTTACTATTCGCTCGAATGTTAAACTTCATTAAAAGTTTTCTATAGCACTCATCAAATATTCTGCATAACCTCGGAAAATTTCACATATTTCAACAAAGGTTCGTAACGATTATGCACTTGATGATAAAAGCCCTCAAAAGTTTCACATCGAATTATGTATTCCGGGAATTTTTGTCCAGTTTTCATGAATGTACGTAACATAAAAAGCAAAAACAGCAAAAGAAAAGAAAAAAAGACAAGAAAAAAAAATACAACTTGCAATGATAAATCGTTGAAGGGCGCTTATTGAAATGTACACTTTCATTAATATTCATTAACTCCACACAGAAGACTTAATGAAATTTTTAAATATTATTAAAAGTTACATATTGATGTGCAGGCATGTGAGTATAAAACCCTGAAGTATTTGATAATTTACCACGGCACTGAAGCAGTCAATGAAAGAATCTCGTTATTTGTTTTTTTTTTTTTCATTTTCGTATTTTTTTTTTGTGTTTTTATTCCGATATCCTTTCAACATTTCTGCCAAAATGTGTGTGGGATTATTGTTGTTATTTGTTTATTATCATTGAAGATGAATTAAAATATTATTTAAAAATTGCGAAAGTTAAAGTTGATACGTACGGATTATTGGTAAGTGCAAGTGCAAGTGTGGCAGGCGACAGCAACACGGCAATAGCGGCTGCAATAACAATAATTTTAATTTCAATTAATGCCTACCATAGCATCGTATAAACTTTGCTAAGAAGTGAACACCAAAAAAAAAGAAAAAAAAAAAGAAAAAAAAGCTCTATGCAACATATCCGCTATAAATGCGTGTGAGTGCATGTTTATATGTTTGTATTGTATTGTATTTTTGTTCGTCATCAGTAGTTTTATCCTAAAGGCTCAAGTATTTTATAATTTATTTCGCATATAAATTGCCACTCATACGTTAAAAACTTATGCCGCTTGTATGCAAAACTACACACCGCTCGCATTCATGTTGACGATGATGATCTTGCATGCATCGGCATTTATGTGTATATGCAGTTACAATGAAAGTATATAAGCTCGGGGGAGGGAAGAGGGTGTGGAACTTGCTGCAATACCACTGATATGAATATATTTTATATACGTATCTATTTACAAATGTCCGCTTGTGTGTTCATGCCTGCAATACAATACCGATGACTGCTGTTGATGTCGTTGTTTTTTTTTTTTCTGTTCACTCTCTGTGCTATAAGCGGAAAATTTAAATGTAGCTCGTGAGTTTGAGTGGCAGGCAAATTGCCAAGAATTTTTATTTTATTTTATTTTTATTTTTTTTTTAAATTTTTTTCTCTTTTCATTCTTTCTGTGTGTTCATCGATGTTTTTGGTATTTTCAAATGTTTTTGTTATTGTAATTGTATATCCGTAATATATGTGTATTTTATATGCAAAAAGGCGCAACGTTTTTCTAACTCATTCTGCTTTTAAACCTCAATTTTTAGACATTTTCATACAATGACACCCACCGCCACCGTCACCGCTACCGCCACCGTCATCGTTCTCTTAATGACGTTGTCGTTATGCTTTTTGGGTTTTTCAGTTGAGCCTGCAAAATATTTGCATTTTATTTTATGAGGCTTCGGTTCAAGTAGTTGCAAGTTAAGCCTAAAATCGACAATCTAGTGAACTTTTGGCTCTTTCGAACTCCCATGTCCACCTCCAATGCCGCAAGCATTAACACACCAACTTCCGTTTCAGCTGCATATAAAATTTTGCTTCCTTGACAATAACTGCTGTAAACCTTTTATATATATATACATATATATATATATATATACATATTGTTGTCGGCCAATAGTGGTAGTGCGTCGAATTTGGCACTTGGCCAATAAAATTTTCAAGCATAAAATACAAAATATCCTGCGATTAGTTGAGCCGAGAGAGTCAGCTGACGACTCAATATACAAACAATTCACGCCAAGCTATACATACAAGCTACATACGAAGCTAGCAAGCAAGTAACCAAGTAAGCAAGTAAGCAATTCATGATGCAAGTCCCGGTGTTGAGCATTAAAAAATATTATTTTTTAATACCGATGAATATGAACATGTCTTTAATAATATTTACCACTCGCTACTTTCCATAAATTACTTTGCCGACCTCTCCTTTGGCCGATCAAATAAAACTGGAGAATATATATTTATTTCACTTGAGTATCCAATCTTTTGTTCATTATAATACGCATTATATACAAGCGAGTAAAATTAAATAATTTCCTAAAAGCATAAACTAAAATATCGAACAAGTGCGTCCAGTTTAGAAATGAAAAACCAGCGAGAGATTATTTGTTTTGAAGAAAGAATTCACGGTATCGTAAAGGTTTTGCTTACTGAATCTGTTCAATTGGGGCAAGCAACAGGTAATAACAGTCTTTTTTATGCAACACTTTCCTCGTAGATATACAAAGCATCTTAAATGTTCACAATCTACAGATATATATAAATATGTATATGGCGAAGTGTCCCGCAAAGAATATGAAAGATAGTGAAGCAGCAGTAAGTGGCGGTAATGATTAAAACTTACTTGCACAGCTCCTGTGTTTCGATCTGTGAATTCAAACTCCAGATCACGACGCGTTACTCTGTCCTACACATTATTGTAGTCAGTTTAGTAATACTTCAAATTGGAACTTATAATATCCTAACTTTATTTAAATATCCTTGAAAAACTTGAAAATTCATTTACTTTTTTATGAATTGAAAAGCTTTGACCCTAAATTTTCTCTAACAGCGATCGTGAGTTAAAGATCAATAATCAGTTCAATCGATACATGAATCGTTTTAAAAACGAGAGTTGCTTCCATTTCCTGGACTAACTTACTGAAACCGACGGTAATTTTAGTGTTAAGTTCTTTTGTTTGACTAGCGTAAGATTTTTGATTGATTTAACTAAATGCAATTGTTTGTTCCTGCGTTTATATGCACAGTTTTGGGAACGCTGACTGCTCAAAACTGCGACTGGAACATCCAAAGGGTACAATTTGCCATTCGTAGAAAAGACTTTTCTGAAACAACATAAGAGTAGCGAGCGGCGCAAGTTGACTACAAATGTCAAAATCTACTCGAACACTTACACATACGTAGTTGAGCGTATCACAAGCTTTCGAAGGGTAAGGTGTACACTACTTTCATATCGTTTGTAGAAATTATACGTTCCATAGGATTTAGATATATTCCCGTCAATTAGTTTACGATTTTGACCCCATTCATTTATGTCGTCCATTGTTAGAACTTTTGCGGTTCGAAAATTTAAATGGAAGGCTAAAGCGAAATACGTAGGTTTACAGACCGAATTGAAATTATGCATCGTGCCTGATACGTATACATACGTATGCAATGTGGTAGTGCAAAAATGGACCCAATAGGCTCTCTATACCCATAATATACACGCCTGCGGTAAACAAAACCCTTAGAAACCACAAGGAATGTTGATCTAAAACCTTTGTTTATATTCAAATATTTTGCTTGGCCTTTTCAAGCATACTCCAAACA
The DNA here is from genome assembly GCA_001077435.1 of Glossina morsitans morsitans. Lineage (NCBI taxonomy): Eukaryota > Metazoa > Arthropoda > Insecta > Diptera > Glossinidae > Glossina > Glossina morsitans. Next base: position 7,149 of record CCAG010005115.1, read on the forward strand.
TTGCATTGATCGACGACAATTAGTAAAAAAACTTTCCAATTTCAGAGGAACGATGCACAAAACTCCATCCAAGGCAATGCAATTGTGTTAATATTTTATCTCTCTTCCTCTTCGTCTCTTCAATCTTTGATCGTATATTCTTTTTGTTGATCGTCAATCGGGAAATTTTTGCGTAACTCTCTCTTAGCATAAACTAGATTACAAAGATAACCTTCAAATGAATCCATCAGTTAATAACTTAATTATTCGTAATGAGAAAATTGAGTAAATTTCATTTCGAACCTTAAGTCCAATACAAAATCTTCGCATTTTCGTTATTTCAAAATAATAATAGATTTTCCATTCTTTAAATGAATTTTAAATGCATTTATAATTAATGCTGAAGGAACAGACGGTCGACAAAATTATGATTTTCGGTTACTCCTTCTATAGCGTAATCAAAATCATTGTCTTCATGTTTACATGCTTATGAAAGAAACAACAAAATGAAGAGTAGAAAAAAACAAAAAACAAAAAAAACAATTCCCTTTATATATAATTTTAAATAAGAATCTTGTAAATATTTAATTAAATTTCGCTTATGATAGTAAGCGGCTTTTTAAGAAAAACAAAAACTTTTCACAGACACATTCACTATAAGTAATAAAATCCTACTTAACACACAGAACAACAGCCGTGGCAATAAAAACAACAGGACTAGCGGAGAATATCTAGAAGTGTAGTTAAACTAAGCTAAGGGGAAATTTTATGTCCATGAAGGCTGCTTTTGCTTAAAACTTAAGTCAACAATATAAAGCATAAGCAGACATTTCGTATGCCCAGCTTATATATTATATACATAAACGTATACATAAAAAAAAAAAAAAAAAAACAAAAAAACAGCTAAAGTTTAGAATAGGCGTAACGCTTACTTACTTAAGAGTAGGTGTTGTTCGTTTTCTCATGTTTTTTTACTCTATTCGTTTTTTTTTTTTTTTTTTTTTTTTAGAAAAACTCTCCCTTGTGTTTCTTTCCTTATTTTGTTAACAAGTAAAGCCGGATAATGACGACTAAAGCTTAATGTAAACATTTTTAAATAAAAAACAAAGCTTTTAATATAAAACTTAAATCAATATACCACGAGAGAGAGAGAGAGAGAGGGAGAGATAGAATTAAATAATAAGAGATAGATAGATAGTTATGTAGTTCGAAAGATACATAAAAAAGAGAAAGAAAGAGAGCGTTTCGCTTTTGCGAAACAGTGATCGAAGCGGTTCTGCGACCCGTATATTATCAGAAAACGAATCATTGACTTAATCAGACTAATGCTCGAATATGATTTATTGAATCTTGCTTCTCCAATTCATGCTGTACGCATTCTATACTACTCTGCGGGATCCAAATCGCAATTCACCTTCTTATCGAGCGTAGATTATTGCTTAATGTATTGCTTACCTATCTCTTATCTGATTGTTGGTCGTCGTGCCGTCGTGGCATTATCTTCCGATCAGGTTTCACCATACATGTACATATAACTACAAGCTTTTCAGCTTTTCATCTTTTTCAGCGACGTGTCCCCATTTTAAGAATATGGACGGCATACATCAATCATCCTTTCTGTTTGGAATTCGTTATCTAAGATTCCATGTGTCTTGTATGGCCTCCGTTAGCGGTTTGAACGGTTATTTTAGTTTAATTTTACATGTTTGCACTTTTTCCCTCCTTCATCTTCTACTTTTTCCTTTTCTTCCTTTTCCCTCTTCTGTCCACTTCCTCTTTTCTTCCTTTTCTAAATGCTGCTTCTCTATTCCCCTTCTTGATGGTAATCGAATTTCAATTTTCAAATCTATTAAAATTTTAAATTTATTTTGTAATTTCAACATTAATTTTAATCTCATTTATTTAATAATGTATTCATATATATTTTAACTTTAATTTTTAATATTATTATTAAGTTCATCTTTAAAGTGAATTTAAATTTGAAATTCAACCTTCAACTTGCTTTATTCATTGCTTTTCTAATTGTGCTTAATGTAGTCATGTCTTTGATGTAACTGAATTTTAAATACATAGAAATAGCAACAAGTTTAATAGTTAAGAAGTTAAGCTTGTATCCGAATCTTGTACACCGATCACCATTCATTTTTACATTATCATACTAATACCAAGTTACTAGATGAATATTTATGTCTCAGGTCTTAGACGTCTCAGGTGACTTCTTTTTTTAACATACGACAACATATATTGATTTCTGGAAGGCGTGGTCTTCTCTTTCAAATTTTTAATTAATATTAAATAATAATAATAATAGCTGCACAATGTTTAAGAGGTTGTAATTCTCATTTACAATCACAGATAAGACGAGAGATGTGTTATATAGAAAATAATTAATGCGCCAGTATGTTAGATGCAAAGGAACGTACTGTTTCTAAGAACATTAGACGGAACGTTGAAAGCACCCTGATCAATTATTGTCGCGGCGGAAATAACACACTTTTTTAATTTAATCATAAATAAAATGCCCCACACTTCCCTAATGTTCCGATGTGACAATAAATTAATGAGCTTCAACCTGTTCTAATAGGGAGGCAGTGCCCCTGACTTCTCTCTAGTCAAGCTGCGCAAAAAAAAAAGTAAAAATTGATGTTAGACAGACTCAATAAGGTCCACGTATTATCCATAACTTAGTATCCACACCATAACTGAATATTCTAGAAGGATATACATAGACTTTTCATAATATATACGGAACGCCAAACTGTTTACGCCACCTTCTAATGAAACTCAGAAGAGATATAGCTTTGTTAATAGAAGATTCCATATGAACTTTAAACCTGAGCTTAGAGCCAAGGATGATCACGGTATACTCTCCACAAAGTCGTTGTAATTAAAGGTGTGTGTGTGAGAGTTCAAGAATATCAGATGTTCGAAAGTGCCCGAAATATTGTTTAAAACTCCCTCTATGGAAAAGAACAAGTTAAATAAAAGATCGAACTAACTATAATATGTCACTTTATAATGATTAATGGGCGTATTCAATTTTTCGCACTTAAAACAAAAGTATCTTCGTTTTGAAGAATTTAAATTTCAATTGTCTTCGTTACCTAATGAGTAACAAGTAGAAAACGCCGACACTTAAAACTGTATGTCGGCGTGGCCAATATTTATCATTTTTAAAAGTGGGTAACAGCGTCTTGCACAAAACAGAAAATTACTATATGTTAGTCTTTTATCCACTACTATTCATGAATAAAGAGTAGAAATTCAAAGTTTTTTTTTTTTAAGAAGAATCGAGAGGTGCTTTCAGAATTCCTTTCATTATGGTCGTGTTCTTGAAACCGATTCAGCCCGCTTTCAATAAAAGTTTGAGCGCGAAAATTTTCAACATTTTTATCAACAACGCATATTCATACAAACACACAGAATTGGACGCTGATCGGAAATATATTTACTTTATAAGGTCTTTGAAGCTGCCTTTGCCTCATCTTTCAGCGCTGAGTATAATAAACAAAGCATTAAAGGAATAGATTAAATGATTGGGTGAAGTACGAAAATCCGCACAGTCGATTATTTTGACCCGTCTATAATTATTAAGAAATTTGCTCATTCTCCCATCTTTGCTGATGTAAGCCTTTGAAAGTTTGAAGGCTTCAATACAAATCCTAATCTTAATCCTGATAAGAGAGTGGTATCATCTTGAGATAGTTTTTCCCTTTTCCTTTTGTTTTTTCTCTTTTTAGTTTAAACGATCTCTAGTTCACTCAGCAACATGATGGTAGAGAAGCGAGATTCTAATTTGTTCCAGGAAATCGATTGGCTGAAGAAAGAGGCTGGAAAGGCTTATTTTAAATGCTTTGAGTGCACATCTTGAAAGGTACAAAAAAGAATTACTGACAAAAAAAATATTTTAACAAGGCACGCCCATGGCAGGCCATTTCCAATAATTATATGGTACGGGTATCGTAGATAGCATATAAAGCAAACATGTCTTGATTTTGTAAAAATTTTCCGTAAAAAGCTCGTTTTCCATTACATCGTGTTCTTCGAGTTTCCATATACCGCCGGATTTCGCTAGGCTCTCTTCCATGGGTTTAAGATGTAGAGGTACGTTAAGAGGGACCGAGTAAAGAACGCATTGCTTTATAAAAGTCGCCACGCCTTCATTTTGTTCTTAAAAAATCGAAAAAACATTTTTTCCATTTACCATAACGTTCCCACTTTTTTTTTTTTGTTTTTTATATAATGACAAGCATAATAATAAATACTTTCATCCGTTTTGCATAAGTTTGATGTTGCGATTAAAGTTCGTCAGTTAACTAGCTATGCCCGACAAAGCCCAAAAGCCATTTACAGTAAAGGCGAGGTGTGTACGCGTGATGTGCTATTTGTAAAATTACCCACAAAATATTACGAATTTATTTAAGAGTGTCTGTAGGTCGGTGCGACTTTGTCGACTTTGTCGTTTGTCTTGTTGTCAAATGTCATAAATCAGCCTCAAGTCGAATGCAGAAGTGTTGTTGGTTGGTGTTTATCGCAAGAACGATACGATATGAGATTGATATTACGAGTGAGGCGATCGTCCTTCTATTTTGCAATCATAAATACGAATTTGTGATAGTTGTTAAAGGATATGTCTCGAGCCGATGATCACTTCCGTTTTGTGAAGAACGGATTTAAAAAAAAATCGAAACAAACGAATCGGTCTAAGTGCCTTTCCGGACCTTGGCAGAAGCAGGCGGGATCATCGCAACAAGGAAATATTGAAAACCCGGTTGCATGGTCTGAATAAATTTTTAATTCAGTATACAAAAAAAAAAAAAGGATAATATCTTCCTTTCGATTATTGCGGATTTATTTTAATAGGTTTTGAACAAGACAACGGAAGGAGACAACATTTCATGTTACGTTCGTTGCACTATGAAGAGATTTGACGGTGTAATCGTCAGTTTAAACCAATAGCAGGCAAACTAACATAACTAGACCCATGCCATAATGCGTTCCGAGGAAAACCATATTTACCTTATATATATTTTTCGTATATGTTAACAACCATATGTCCGCCTTGTAGAAGGTGCACGAAGAGACAAAACTTTAACAGAAAATTAAACAAGCCCTTGTGAAAAGCAAAAATTTATTTTGCTCTCTTACTGCGCAATGCATTACTGTGTAATGCTTACGACATATTTTTTGTTATATAAATCTAAATGTTTGACTTATCTTAAAAGCTCACATAAATATATGCGTAGTTTAAAATGCCTTCATAAATACATAAAGTACTGGAAACATGTGTGCCGGCGACTTGATTAATATTCTTTTTTTACTTATATATATATATATATTTTTATCCTACATTATGTGATTTAAGTGTTGTAAACGTTATTTTTACTTAAAAGTTTATTTTTCATTGGTTGGTCGGAAAAGTGGAAATATCTGAATGCGTGAAATATACATTCAAGCCCGGAATGTACGGCACATTTCTTATTGCTTCGGTAGTAATGCAAAATTTTAAATTATTTTGCCATTATTGAGTAAAGTATATCATTAATGTATTGTTGTTATTTACATAAGTGAATGATTGAAAGAAAAAAAAAGAAAAAAAAAATAAATAAACAAAATAAACAAGTAAGCACGCGCAAGTAACTTCTCTGACTACCGAATATTTTTAAAATTATCGTTAAACTCAAACAAAATGATTTACACCACACTTGTTTATATGCAATCTCTAACAGCAGTTAACAAACACCAACAACGTGCTCAACAAGTAAGAAATATTATTTCGAATATTAAAGCGAACAGATACGCTTTAAATACACACTACTCTTTTAACTGAAATGCATTTTTACGCATCGAAAGAAATTAAATGCGATTATAATTAAAAGTTTTATTTACTCATGGTTTCTCTGTAAGAAAACTTGAGAATTTTGCACGAAAGGTATCTTACAGTGCAATGAGCGTAACGAGTCACGTTGTTATAAGGGTTCTGTCACGTGTTTTTTTTCGACATAGTAAACACATTAAAACCGTTCCCTTAAGTATGTGTCATCGAAAGTCCGCCAAGTAGTGTGCGAAAGCATTAATGTTAACGTGCAGTGAAAAGCCGGTTGCTGCACTTTGAACTGAATTGTTAATCGATCATTAGTTGCTTTTTAATCCAGGAACGGTAAAAGGAGAATGATAAGTTGATCAATAAAATTTGCGATTAAGTAAATCATAAATTTATATACATTTTGTTGTTGCAAAGTTGGAGCTCATTCAACCAATCAACGGTTCATTCACGATTCGTCCAGTCGCTGTAGCGAACTTTTAAGATTTGAAAAGAAATAGTAATCCCTGGCGGACAAATGCGGAGAATACGGTGATTGAGGCAGCAATTCGAGTTTCCATTCATCCGAATGTACCAATGGATTCCAGTTAACGACTTGTGGCATGATGCATTGATGCCACTCTACCCGTTTGGAAAGGAGCTTTGTGGTGTCCAAACTTTTGTGCTCAGCAGTGTACGCATTGACTTTTGATATCCTTAGTATGCCAGCTTCACTTTTTGCTTATCGAAGCTTCACTATCTCTTTTGTGCGTCCACAACAATCAATGGCATACGATGCTATTTTTTTTAAATTCTTGACAAAGTCATCTTTCCAAAGGACTTTCTCAGCTACTGCTGAGGTTAAACCATTTTTTTTTTTTTTTTTGGCAAGCAAAACCTAATGTTTCATCGACAGACGAAATTAGAGTTTTTCCTCCGTTTGGAAGATAACGAATCTAACGTTACTTTACTCCTTGTATTTCGTTAACGTGTAGTTTGAGAGTGGATATTTTCTAAAAAAAAAAAAAAAACTAGGACGTCCCAATGTCAACAATATCTGACAAATTTAACACATTTTCTCTTCTGCCAGCATAAAAAGACAACACAATTCTAAATTATATTTTGTACGTGGGTTCATGCATGCATTTAATTAAAACCAAGTAAATATAATGTCATGTAAACCGATACGAAAGTCATTCAGAAAGCAGTAACAGAATCTTCTTTCCCCTAAATAGTCCAGATTTTGTAACACGCAAAGATATAAATCATCAATTCCATAAAGTATACATACTTCCAAACTGCGTAGGATCCTAAACGAATTGTGCCATACGTGTCCGTCCGTCCGTTCGTCCGTCCGTCTTTTTATTTCTCTAGCTGCAGCTATTGAGATAGATTGATTAGATTTAAAAAACGTTTTAATTATGTTTATTGATGGTCGTAAATCAAAGTTACGGATGTATGTGACACGTTCGCAAAGAGATCTGCAAAGAAGCAATAAACTCCCACAGCAAGCGCCGATACGAAAATTGTATAACAATTTCTAAGCTCCATTTAAAAATTGAATGTAGAAAATGTTCTGATGGACCGACATTAACAAAATTTTTTTATAATTTTTACATCCATCTAATATCTCACTGGAGGTTGTACTACGGTCCTGAATGCCAATTTTCTTGGCCATACCTCAATCTTTTGACATTCTCTAATTCTATTTTTATTATTGGGATTTGAAACAACAAAAAAATAATTTCGTTGTTGTAATAGAAAACTTGCCATGGCACGACAAGTTACCGAATTCGCAATTGTTGACTGCATTTGTAACCAGAAATGCGTTCGTCGTCGTTTTATAAAGTAATGGTAACTACATTAATTTCATTATACAAAATATGCAAAACTTGCATGCTATAAAAAATAAAATCACTTTTCCCCTTAGCTTAAAATTACTTTGAAGTTTGTAGTTTTCGAATATGTTTGTTTCGCTTGTGGTTTATTTCGGTTAGTGCGAAGAGTTTTATCTTACAGACTTACTTACTTACTTACGTCTATGCAAAAACTTTAGCATTTTTCTAAAATAATTTTTATATTTATAGGATTTAAAATTTTAAATACATGTAAATATTTTTCTTTTCAATTTTTTTTTATTTACTTTTCTCTCAGATATTTAATAATTTACGATTCGAACACCTATAGTTTATAGCGAATTGAAATTTTGCTTGAAAAACTTTTTATCAAGAAAAGTTTTATTTGGAACCATATTTGGATAAGAGAATGTGTCCATATTGTCAAAACATCTCCAAAACTCAAAAAGTAATTTCAGATATACCATAAAGTGTTTATATTATTGATCCGCATAAAAATCTGCATTGATTTAATTATGTTCCTTTTTCTGACCGTCCCATTGTCTCTGTAATGTCTGTGGCAAACATTCTCCGAGCCAATTGGACAAAACCGTAGAGAACATCTCTCGCACATAGGCTTTCATTGCAAATCGACCAAATCAGCCAGACTGACATGTTTTCTCTCTCATTAACTTGGTATCATTAATGGATCTTATTATAAAATTGACTTGGACACGGAATTATCAAATAATTTTTTAACGAACGCAACTTTAAATAAAAAATAGTTTTATCTTGAGCTTACATTTAAAGCAGATGATATACCACAAGAGTGCATATATTTACATACGAATGACGTAAGGTATAAAAATTGGGTAAACAACTACGCCGACTCCTAATAATTATACACTGCACCAATGTTTGTGTTCAACCTAAGATCGCAATTTGTTGAGAATTTTGATAAAATTTCGTGCATTAATAACATAAGGACGAACGATATTGAAAATAGCTCGGATCGAATCACTTTTTTGACCGCTCCCCTTATAACGTCTTAAAAATTGCAATTTTCAAAATTTTTGAGATTCGGTTCGGCTGAAGGAATTTTTTCGCATCCACTCTCATATCACTGCTCCTACAAAAACTAAATTTTTCTTAGGCAAAAAGGCCTAATTTTCAATATTTTATGTTGAAAATTGGTTCACAATAGTAAATTGGCAAAGAAGCTAGCCTTAGCGAATTTGAACCATGTCGATCTATTTTTTGGACACCCCAGTGTATAAGAATTCTCGTGAAATGTAAAGCCTTATATGCAAAAAAAGCATAATTGGACGTTTCAGTTGCCAAATCGGTTAACTCCGTAAAATAAGAAGTTGAGAAAAACGATAAGAAATTATATGTTGTTTTTTAAAATTTTTGAATTATTATTTTATTACGGAAAAATGTCATATAAACATATTGTTACAGAAACCCCAAACCCAGTTCATTCCAGCTACGTAATTTTCCCAAATAATAAATTTCCTTCCACTTCTATTTCTGTATCGTGAACCTTTTATTCTGGTATGCTTTTGGACATTTCGGTCCCATTTACCAGGATTATGGCTTCTTTTTCGTCCACTCGGGTTATTTGCTGTGATTTTTTCGTTGCTGGGATCAGACGACGAATCTGAATACATGCAAAATCGTTTTCTTGAGCCAGGCTTTCTGCCAATAATTTGTATGGAAGAACCATCCAATTCATTATTTTCCTTACTCAAATAATTCTTATTAACATTTTCCATCTTCATGTTATAGCGATATGCTTTTTTTAAAAACAGAATTCACAATAAAATTGCAGTTCGAATGCAATTAATTTATGTTTTGTCTTTCTCGTACTTAGTTCGTGTGAGCGATAACAGCTCTCGTCGTCTAACGGGAATAATGAAATTAAACGAACAACTTACAGATGTCCCCGTAGGAGAGGAAGACTAGTGCAGCGGATTAAATAGACTTTCATTATGATATAAATACATTATAGTATGGAGTTAATCAGATTGGCTTCTGACAAAAATTATTTATTATTCAGTGGTCATTTAGTGGCGTTAATACTTATTATTAGAGAAATTCCTTTTGAATATGTACAGTTAGGAGCTAATGAAGTGCTTTGATATTAAAATTTAATAAAATCCCAAAAATGGAGTTAACCGATTTGGCAACTAAACCGTCGAATTGTTAATTTTTTTTTGTGATGAGAATTTGTTTATGATAGTAATTAATAAACAAAATTAAGTGGACCTAATTGGAGCCACATGAGCCTCTTTCTTGGACGCCATGAATACTACGCTCTTCCAGAAAAGATTTAACTTTAAATTTCTTATGATGAAAGTTGATCCACGATTGAGCAAAAACAGTAACGGTTGGGAATTTGTATCACATTAGTTTATTTTCTAAGCCCTAACATATTGTAACGTGGATTGTCTTTTGCGATTTTGCCGTAATTATTCAACCCCTTCTGTAGTTAAGTTCGTAGCACTGAATTGTAACTGAATTTACAAATTATTTAGAAGAACTTATACTTAAAATACTTCTGATTTCGTCCGCTTAAATATTAAGATTCAACTCTCTCAAGACAATTGACTCCAACTATACGAAGAGCGGTAGAGAGAAGCGTAAGTGAAAAATGCATTATGTTAACAATGTTACGTTTTCATCTAAACTCTTTAGCTCGGTGTTTATCGTCAAAGAAAAAGAGGAATATGGGGTCCGATCGAGGATTAACGGTAGCCCAGCTTCACGCCTCACATTAAACATCCATGCACAGGCTTTTAATGAGATCATTTTTAGATTGGAAGACTTGAAAACTGATTGTTTTATTTTCATTTTGGAAGGATATAATAAGTAAGTTAAAGAGTCAAACAAACTAACCCAGCACATGTACGAACATGTGCAAAAACATTATTTCAATAAATTGATTTGTTCGCTGCATATATACATTCTGCATATGGATACTTCTGTACTTCTTAACTGATTCGGTCTTAGTACAGTTTAACTTCTTTTCTTTTGATACAAATACACGTCTTTTTGTAAACGCATAAACATGAGATCGTTAATAATTTTTGTAACAGAGTTTGGTACACATGTTATGTATGTATGTGTTTTTGCTTTTTTTTTTTTTTTTTTGCTGGATAAAGACGTAAAACACTTGCTTTACTAAAACCATGATATACATGAAATATGTGTGGAAATGCAACCAAGTGCATACGATGCATAAGCAAATAATCGTGTCAAGTGAGCCTAGTAAACGGATATATAACCGTGATATATGGGAGCATAAATTGTTGCAATTGTTTGTTCACTTCAATTTTATATTACATATGCAGACGATGACAAGCATTTCGCATTATGGAACTACACATAATATTTTAACATAATTAAGCATGCTGCTTGCATCCATGCTATGTATATATGTATGTGTATGTGTTGACGCTGTTACATATCTAAATGTTGTATGTAATGTTGAACGGAGCACTTGTAAAGAGGAAATTGTTTTAGATGGACAATAAACATTAGAATAACGTGAACTAAAGCGCTGTAATACAAAATTTCCGCATATTTTTCGATCGGAATAAAATTGGGAATTGGTGCCGAACTTTGAAATTATTTATTTTACACTCGTCTATGTCGTTCACATATTCTATTCATTCTATTCTATATGATGTTTCAAAAGCGCATATAATGGACCGATATATGCATAATTTGCATATATAGTATTCATAAGGTTGCGATGAACAACGACATACCCAGCCTATCAAGAACCAACAGCGGATCGTTAGCTTACTCAACCTGATAGAGGTATTAACGTAAGCTACCGACTCTTAGGTTGTTTCACATCTCTTTTAAATTTCGTAATTTTGAATTAAATGAAACATTTTTTTTTAATTTCATAGCTTATTATAAGAACTGAACAAGAGGAAATCAAAAGCAATTCGTTTTTCAACCGCCAATAAGATGAGTTTGTTGTTTTGCTAGCAATTACGTAATCATTTCCATTTCTCATGTGGCGGCTATACGATAGTAAAAGTATTTTATTACGCTTTGTGAATGGATTGTTGAGATCAGCCTGGATTCTTGGTTCTTGGTGAAAGGTTTAACAATTACTTCTCGAATCGGTGTAGAGTCTTGCATAAGGTAATGCTTATTGGGTGAGAAAAAGGTGAAAAAGATGCCAAGGCGTTTAATCCTTGCTCTGGCCATTTGCCTAATTGACTTATCAGTTGCTTCCACTTTTCTACATTTAATTGTTTAATTAATTTTCATTTCTTGCATTTTATTTTTAATTTTTCTTACCATTTTTCTAGGTGCGTTGTGTGCTCACATAAACGAAAAGCTTGAAATGCACAACAACAATGGAAACATAAAATATTCATTAAACAGAAAACGGTAAATAATATTCCTTTCTTTTCATTTTTGACTTGTTTTCCTTTCCTTTTTTCTTTTTTTTTTTTTTGTTTTTTTGTTTTGTTTTTTGTTTGCGGAACGTTGGACTTATCATACATTCATTCATAAATGGTACACACCATTTACGCTGTGAATGTCGACTAAGTAAACATAATAAGGCAGGCAAGTAACCAAGCAGTCTGTCAGTCTGTCTGAAATTTATGGTCTTTCATATGAAATAAAGCAAAACAAATACAAGAATAAAAAGAATAAACAAAACCTCAAATGAGATAATAAATGAAAAAAGCAAATACACGCGTACATGCAAACAAGCCGAAAGCCTACTTAGAACAACCACTACAACGACATGGCGATAAGTACAAACATTAAGAGCACTACTAGCACTATGGTGGATACGGTGTTTAAAACAAAAAAAAGAACAGAAAACCGCGCTACAGTTTATAAAATATCAAAAAGAATATTTAATTGTGCGTTAGCACACATACATGTGTGCAGTTAAACACAATTATTTGGTCATTACGGGAAAAATTTAAAAAAAATCGTACCAAAAAAAAGAAGAAGAAATATCCAAGTTGAAAGTTACATGGTACGACAGGAGCTCTGACAGGAAGAGAAAAAAAAAAGACTTTTATATATGAAACTATAATGTGAACGACTGTTCGCAGGTTCTAATTTCTTTATTTCCATGAATGTATAGAACGGAGGTGGGGGGGCGATGTCTTCTTATTCTTATAGGCGTAAAGGAAGGGCGTTTGCAAAAACGAAATAGAGGCTTGTAAAGCGTCTGTTAAGCTGACTACACACGACAATGTTTATCCTTTCTCTCTAACGAAATTTTAGAGTTGTTTGTGTATGTATTAGCCTTTTGATGTCTGGCAATCTAAAAACCAAAGTGTTAACTGCAGAACACGACGTCTTATATTTTGCTTTGAAATGTGCAATTAAAAATTCTTACCCAGCCTTAAATGATTTATACGAACATAAATACGCTCTGCTCTCACTTAAAGACCAAAACTTTTTCAGTCACTTCATCGCACCGCATAGACCTAACTGACTGACGTCGATTGAGAGAAAAAAAAGAAAAGAAAAAAAACTACAGGTAACTGACTTTTTATTCGAAAGCCTACTTAACTAGTAGTTGGGTTGAAGGCTTTGTGATTTTGTGCTCCATAATTGTATGCGAAATAAAGAACGTAACACAGACATGTCAGACCCTAGCGTAGCAGATTTTCTATAAGCAAATTGGAAAACTAATATATTATTTTGATTAATTATTTAAAATTTACCTAAAAAAGATTATTGTTCATATTATGAGGCCTTAATTACTAATATTTAGATTTACGAACAATTTTAAATTTACCCTTAAGTTGAAATTGCTATAATAATCAAATCATATACGAGAATTTTGGTTTCTAATCATTTCCCATAAAAATAACCAGAGTCTACGTCATGTATCCGCAAGTAGAAGTACATAAGGTCTGTTATTATTAAATGGTAATAGAGATATCGCTAAAAGTCGACGATGTTAAAAGTTAAATACAGGCGTGCCCGCTTAACAGTAGTAATTCATATCGTGGTACACGAAACTTTCTATGCCCATCACCGAACGATTCATTGCATGTGCATTTATTTTGTCAAAACGTTTGCAACGCCCAGGAGGAAGCTACACAGATTCCATGAAATATATATATGTTCTTGATCAGCATCAAATTATGAGTCGGTTTAAGCTGTCCGGTTGTCCGTCTATCGATCTGCCTATCTGTCCGTCTGTGGAATCAAAAGCTATCAACTTGAAATTATGCAGAAACATTGAAAGTTATTGCACGCAGATTGATGTTGAAAATGCGCCAAATGGGTCGAAGGACACTCCTACAGTACAACGCGAGATGTGGTCACCTCTGCTTCTCTAAGGAAATAAAAAATTGAATTTTTTCTCATTACTCATAAACTGCATCAGATAAACCTACAAACATTTGACCGCATATTCTATGGGCAATGCTGTAGTACTTCTACAAAAATTGAAGAAATCGGCCACGCTGACTTAGTTTTATATTGTGTCATAAGTTAATTTTTTTTTGCAAAACTTTTACAACGCACAGAAGTAGGGTTCAAAGACCGCATAAAGTTATATAAATACTTGGCCAGTTTCAAGTTCGAAAAGCATCTTACCATGTCCATTCAGGTCCAGCAAAATGTTTACCACGTCGATGGTCATGCTTAAATCGTTTGAAAAGTTGACGCTGATCAATGGGCGTTTGAAACGTTTTGATAACATAAATATACTTCCTTACCCTTTGGTGATGGATAAATAGATATTTCACTGCATCGAAATTCCCGGATCGAGTTCACGCTGAACCGTGCTTGAACCTACTATATCTATATGGAGCAACGCAAGTTTGCGATTTGGTCCCCCTGTTTCATTTTATTGGATATTTCATATTGTCTCCATAATTCAAGCCTGAAATTTTGTGGATTTTCTTGGGCAATGCTGCTTGCTTTCACTTCTCTTTCCCCAACACTACAATTATAGTTCAAGTTGCAAGAATTTTATCGCTGTTTGTTAAAAAGTTTGCTGACCTTGTACCGCGCTTAATCGCAATTACTTCAGTATCCAATTAAGCTATTATTTCTCCGCCATCTATTTTGTTTCTCCTCAATTGTTGACTATTGACTGTCGCCATATTGGGTAACAAAATAAATATCAAAGTTTACCTTTTGCATCTCGCTGAGCTTATTGATTTTTTATATTGCCATATATTACCATTCATTCCTGAAGGATTTCCGCACTAAAAATCACTCATCGCTTACGCTCATTAATCGAAATTTGCGAATTGATGTTTTTCTGTGCGTAATTTTTTCAATCCCACCTCGAGAGAGAGCAGAAACATTAGGTATTATCTGCAAAAATCTTAATTGAAACGGCGCTCAAGACTGAACAGTTAGTATACAAAGAGCCGACAATTAAATATGCTAAAACCAGCTGCAAAGAAAGGGAACGAATACAGAAGAGGAAAAAGAGAAAGAAGCTAAAATACTATTCTCTCTCTTCTTTGGTCTTAACGTGGTAGTTGTTCGAACAGCCACGAAGACTGACCACATGTGATTGAAAACAATGCTTAAAGTAATGAAAATGTTCGATATATAAAAAAAGTCAGAAAATTATATTCGATTGTCATTGCATCTCCTATACCAACCCCACCACCATTACATTAAAATAGAATGTGGAAATATTCATTGCTTCAGCTTGTAAGCATCTTTTATTTTGCTTTTGAAAACAAAGGTCGCCTCATTTTAGATTGCATTGAAGACATTGTCTTCTGGCCGATTTATTTCATTTTCAATATCAATATGTTTGCAATAACTTCTAATAGTCTTGCCGCGTATGAAGATGATGTTTTCTGTTTTGCAGCGAGGAGAACGTTCACCACCGATCAGACGGACAAATGGACAGAGAGCACATTCAGACAGACGGACAGTTTTAAATCGAACCAAAATTTAATGTTGATCAAAACGATGTGTACTTTATGGCGACTCAAATGCTATGTTTTGAGTGTTGCATACGTTTGGACAAAGCGAATATATCTGGCATCGTTCGGTGATGGGTATAAAAAAAGCTACATATATATTATGTTTTCATTTGTTTATATTCTATTTTTGAGGCAAACACAATGATTCGTTCAATGAATATTTGTCATCATGTATTTATTATTAAAAACATTTTTATACTTGACAATAACACCTACCTTTTAAAAATGCCATATTAATTTATAATTATTAATAAACCGTTGAATTATGCTAATTGTATTTTATACTCTGGTCAATATCAATAAAATTTGTTGGCTTTCATATGATCAAATGAATATTTATTCAGCTTCTTCCCCAATCAGGACATAATGTTGTGTACACTTTAATTTTGTGATTACCTTCCTTCTCATTTAACCTCTGCCGCGTATCATTCGGTATTGTGGTTCGTTCGGTCGATGCTCTATTGTCGATACGAACTCTTCTCCATATTACAACACCGTCTAACGCCAATGCATATTGGAAGTTGAACGGCATACGCTAATATTGAATAACGTCACGAACATTGAATGGTCATTACACTATATACGCGACTCTTATCATTTTTCATATTAATACATTAATCAGTTAATTAATAAATATTGAAAGCTTAGATGGTGATCAGTATTCCGAGCTCTTCCCCATACACTAATATAGTTTTCTTTATATATATATATGTAGTAGATGTATATACATGTATATGTTTGTTTCAATTTTTCCATCCTGACAACTATCATATACTGCGCGGACATGCAGGTAGAAATAGATGTACAGGGAGAAAAGGCTTGATTTAATAAAAAAGGCCGAGAGAGAGAGAGAGAGAGAGAGAGAGAGAGAGAGAGAGAAAAAAAATTGTGTTTTTTAAATGACAATTAACATTTTAATGTTTATTTTCAACATGTTGTTTTTGCAGCTATTATTGTTGTTGAATGAAAACAGCAAATTGCGCCGTTTAATATGAGTTTGTTTGCGGTTTAATGAAAATCATTGTCATTTGTCATATTATTTGCAATTAATGCGAATAAAGTCGGAAAAAAAAAATTAAATGAATCGAAAAAAAGGCAAAATATAATGAGTTTTTTAAACGTATCTTTACAAATCACTTTAATATGTCATTATTATACTCAGTTGTTTCCATAAGCTTTTCATACACACACACACATATATATATATATATATATATATATTGATATATATATATATATATATATATATATATATATATATAT
>CCAG010005116.1:0-30586 GCA_001077435.1 Glossina morsitans morsitans
TATATATATATATATATATATATATATATATATATATATATATATATATAGAAATACATATTCTTAATCAATATATAAACATATTGTAGTGTAGTTTACAAGGAAATTAAATATTAAACACAGCTAGAATACACCGACCTATATAACTACCTGCTGACTGCTAACTAATGGATTATTAATGAAAAACTTTCCGGGTTCACTAATCCATCTTCTCGAGTGAGCAAGTAGGGTATCATGTGATCTATATGATTTTGTCAATATAAATGCTTATCGACAGCATTGTTCATCGCTATCGATATATTTTTCCAATTTTTTGTCCCTTGGTGGGCGCCTTACCCAGAACTACCATTCGTCTACAAAACGCAGTCCTTTTGTATTTTTAAAACGCACACTTCACACTTCACACTTTCTCTCTCCAAGTCTTCGATTTTCCACTCCCCCTAA
Source organism: Glossina morsitans morsitans (assembly GCA_001077435.1). Taxonomy (NCBI): domain Eukaryota; kingdom Metazoa; phylum Arthropoda; class Insecta; order Diptera; family Glossinidae; genus Glossina; species Glossina morsitans. The sequence continues at coordinate 445 of CCAG010005116.1, forward strand.
GCTCATATAGAACCGTTTTCTACGACATGCTTTGTTCTGCCGTCATAGTTTCCCTTTCCATTGTCTAATTTTTTTGACTTGGAATTTTCAAATCTTATCTTTGCGTTCTTGGTCGTTTGAATCCAAACCGTGGCCACGGAATAGTCGAGACCGGATTTTGCACCTATTGCACCTATGAAGTATTGCCACCGTGCATTTTTATTCTTTTTTTTTGCATATAGTTTTAAAGCTTGATAACATATCAAGCAAATGCAACAAATATCATTCCTGACGAACACTCACAAAAGAAAAATGAAACCATTGTCTATAAAAAAGAAAGTATAGAATTATTTGGAAACCTAACAAGTGAAAAGAGATAGTTTTTTGTTTTGTTGTGTTGTGTTTGTTAACGTTAGAGAGTTGACTTTTACGAAGAAGAAGAAGAGTATGATATAATTAAATGGGTCTGGCAAACTTTTACGCTGAGTTCTTTTATCTTTTCAACGTCAGAGATATAGATAGGACTTGCTTGATATTCAGAGCATACAAGAGCTGTAATCACTTCAAAAATTAGTGTTTTTCTCCGTAATTTGTTTCTGACGACCGTCTCTAGACTACGCTTGATTTGATTGAGATTCAGTATTTGTTAATTTTGTTAATTAATTAGCTAATAAGTTAAATACGAGAAAAATACTGATTGCACTCATCGCACTACATTTAAGAAGTTTGGATAAAAACCTCAAAGTGGCCAACAAGGTCAAAGTGGAATTAAAGAGGTATCTCGTTAAGTATGAGTACTTTTAACCGATCAAATATTATTAGAGGGTCAAGTTTTCAAGGGTTTCTTTTTAATGCCCAAATTGAAAGAGCTTCCCATAGACCGGGCCATCCGGATTTTTATTTGCTCACTAAAATGGCACGAGTTCTTTATGAATCGAAAAAGTTAGCCATTGATAAAAAAAATGTATTGAACTTTAGAAGAGAGCGTATTGAAGGATGAAGTATTACGAATGCATGAATGAAACGCTTAATGAAAAGCTTAAAGCAAAGTTTTTCTATTCGTGATTGATTACTGAAAAAACAGCGGATCCGATTTCGTGATATCCAGACATTTCTTTATAAAAATCACTTTCCACAGCGTTCCAAAACTCTATCAAAGCATCAATCTTGACTTTGGAATTTTTCTTTTGCTTTTCTGCAGGTCAATTTAGGTTAATTGATCCCTTTTTATAGCATAGTCTTTCTATTATGTGTTTGGCTATGTATTCCGGCGCTTGCCGGAATGAGATGGAAACTTCAAAGTCGGAAATGCAAACCTTTTTACATAAAAAAAAACGTACTCGCTGCAGCAGCTATTGTTGGACTGGCGGCTTCCCCCCCCCCCCCCCCTTTTACCATTGAACCAAATTGAACCATAATTCCTTGTTTATTTTAAGCAGGGAATGATTCTTAAAAAGGTGCAAAACTTTTATAAATTATTCTACTCCATGAATAAACATATATTACGCCTGCGAACAGTTGTTTTGTGAATTACGAGAAATGCAAGGAGAATGTAAGTCATCACATCATCAATAACTAGGAAAAATCTAGGAATCTTTACATGAAGACCAAGCAGACCATGAGATTTTAGCATTTTCTTATTTTATTTATCTTCTACTCTTTAGAATATTAGCGAAAATAGGCGAGCTTCGATGATGTAACATTTTTTTTCCAACGGAAATTCAATGCTAAGAATATTCGCGTCCTCTTTTCTTGGGGTAAGTACTTGTATGATTACTTACTACACATCTTGACACATCCTTGCTGCATATATGTTCAAATATATAAACCCAGGTTTACATTCAATCACATATTTATTTATTTATTTATTTATTTTTTGTTTTTGTAATTGTACACATACATGTCTCTCTACACAGAGTTCTATTTCTGTTGCACTTATTTATTCCCTTTTTTTTTATTTTCCTCGTATGTCTTTATTTTTCGCTTCTCTGCCTCATATCAAGCTGTATGTACTTACTCTTCACTTTCCTTTCGTTGTTTTTGCTAAATTTTGTCTGCGCATGTATATGTTATTAAATTCAATTACATTTGCACGTTAACGCGTCAACCTGTCAAAGTGTCAAAAACGTTTATTGTTGTTGTTGTTGTTGTTTCATCCATGAACTATTTATTGTATAAGTATGAGTATAGACTACATTAGAACATCAATTACGAGAAACATTTAAAAGAACAAAACATTTGAAATGCTTCTGCCTTTAAGCCAAAACCGGAAAAGAAATCTTTACACATCTTGAAGAGAAATATGGAAACAAATCATCCATAATAAACATCAAAAAGTGTCATTAATGCTTTGCCAATGAAAAGCATGAGGTTATCAAATTTCCTGATTAACTACAGATATAATTTTTCGCAAATATTTCTCGCAACTTTCATATCGTCGTCGGAGCTAAGGTATATTCCAGGCCATGCAGAACAAGTAAATTCAAGATTATATTTGATTAAATTAGGTTAGAAAGATCTATATATCATAGATAGATGATATCATATATCATTAGAAAATAAACATATCTATTACGTTTATCGATGATGTTATCCCCGGCGCTTCAGGCCGTGCGCGTTAGTCAAACGCAATACATTATCTTGAAGAAACAGAATTCTATCGAGTGGATTTTTTTTCGTATCAAATCAGATTCTGTAGCTCTTAAGCGTCATTGTTTTTCAAGTATTCTACTTTCGCCTACTATATCGAATTGGATACAAGCATGGCGTGAATCGACTTTTGTACCTTGAATTTCCGAATTATTAAAATAAGATTGAGCAAAACATCTACTGACTGTCGCCCTTGATACCATTTCTATTTATTAGTCAATACTTGCTTTTATTCATATCAAAAAAAGGAATTTAGCGGAAAATACAATTAACTTCGAAATACCATGCTTGGGATACGCACAAAAACAATTTTTATTTAGTAGTTTAGTAGCTTCAAAAGCTACTAACTGTTGTTTAGCTAACGTCAAATAACGTTGACAAGGGAAGGAGTGATCGCACTTTATAAACAAAACGCTGTGTGCAATTTAGATTAAGCAGTAAATCAATTAATTTTATTAATTAAAGAAAAAAGGTACATATGCACTAAATACAAAGCAAACTAAATGTGTTTTCATTGAATGAGAGCAATGTGCAGATTAAAGTATGATAATTGCCACGTTAACACAGGGAGTTTGGGACAGCTTCCCAATTGCAGTCAAGGTTTGCAAAACGGTAACATTTTATGGAAAAGATTTTCCCATTAGCGTGAGCCTTTTTGCATCGGAACTGGATATTTTATCGTAAACTCCTTAAAAAAAAAAAAACAGGAAGTGGACGGACAATGGGCAAAGGCTATGGTCGTAACTGATGTAGGAAAATCAAATCAAAATCTTATCCCGGTTCTTGGCACACAAATCGTTATGTGATTCCTGTCTACGCTTCTGACTTTATAACTGAAAGTGTTTACGTGAGTTGATAAGCTTTGTTCGAATGCTTTTATTAATAGAATGAAAATAAATATGAAACGATATTCTAGGCGATGCAATATGCATACATTTACTTATCTTAAACGTAGAGTGAGATTAACAACTACAGGGTAAGAAGAAAGGTATTATCTTTTTTTTCCCTTTCAATCTCTCTCTCTCTCTCTCTCTCTGTATTTCAAATGCAATTTAGCAAAAGAGGCAAAATGGCATCAAAAATACGCGCCATAAAGCCCCATGAATACTTTTTCATAATATATCGGCTAAAAACTTAGGCTTTCGCTTGAGAACAACAACGAGCGGCTATTGCTAGAATTTTTGCCAATAAATTTATTGGCAAAATGAATGTGCAGCAGCAATATAAGATAAGTAAGAATACTATAATGGAACACGTCCTCCCATCCAATACCCTGCACCAATTGGTGTTATTGGTGTTATTGGTGTAACGTATTTTCCAAATAAGATGTTATATAAGAATATGTCGGAAATTGCGACGTGTAGGTTACACACGATGTACCGATATGGATAGATGGGCAGAGGGAGAAGCAAGCTTAAATCGATTCAGAAAGTGATTCCCAATCGGTCACTATAATGAAGTATGAATGGGTGTTGCAAATATTCGGACTAATTTAATATACCCTCGCGCCACAAGTGGTGTAAGGTATAATAAATTAAAATTGATATTTACGACTACATCCACAAGCAGTTTTCCTTTATATAATATATATATGTGTGGTTACATATTTTATGTGTGTATGCTCATATATAGATAACAATTAACGTCGGAATTTTAGCGTCTGAAATGAATTGTATTTATAATTAACTTAAGCCGACTATTCGTATTTTTTTTTTTTTTTTTTTTTTTTTTTTTATTTAGCCAGGTGAGGTTTGGCATTTGGCTTTTCACGAATTTATGACTTCTCGTTGATACAAACGTTTTGGCCTCTATTCCAATAGGAATTTCGAGTCACGATCACCAGGAGGTGTTTAGGTTATTTTGCAGCTTTAAAATAAATTGTAAATAAACGGTTTCGGACGCGGACGCGTTTCGATTATTTGCCATAAGGCTGTCAAGGTATATGTACACAAACAACAAATAAGGGAAATTTGCTACTGTAGGACCGAGCTTTGTTCGGATCCCTGTAAACAATAAAAAATTAAATTTAAAATGAATAATAAAATTTAAAATTATATTCGACTTAGCTAAGTAAATGTGGAAAGAAAAAGCTGATAACATTGCAGCGATATGTCTATCATTTTGTCATGCCAGTTGAATGCAAAAACATACCCATGCAATTGTAAATAAACATATGCTGAGCTCATTCTCGGAATTCGTAAGAGATTTGTCATATGTTCGTTGGATGATATGTGTGAACAGGAAATAATAATTTTTCGCTCTGCTTTGTATGTAGTAAGCAATTATTGATTGATTTCCTTGTGATTTCCACCTCAAATAGCAGTTAAGCTCTTTACATAAAACATCGACATCGTATAAACGTTGTTATCGTTGCTGTCAATACCTCGTTTTGCTTAAAAAATGTGTTTTAAATTAAAATTTTGACATGACAGTCATGGTTTCGCAAAGTCTTCCTATCTGTATTTCAATGCAAATGAAAATGTTACTGCACTCATTAAAGGTCATAAAAGTACTGAACCGTATTGCAGTGATAGCATATATCTGCTGGCAAATTAGAGTGCTATGGGAGTTAACAGTAAGTAACACAACGTACATTTTAAAATTATTAATTACAACATTAGATTTTTTAATTAAAATGTTGAAAATTGAAATTTGGAAAATCATTTTAAGAAAGTTTTCAAAATATGGATTATCAACGTGGCGCAAATCGCTGAAAAACTCTGTAACTAGAGTTAGGGTAATAAACGCAGCAACCGAACTTGAGATATTTCGGTGCAAAAGTCATTACTTTTTCCAGAGTGCGAGCGTGTGTAGTGTAGACGCGTCGGAGAAAATGATATTGCTTCTCTAAAGCTTTAGACAACAGCCGACCATTAAACACTCACCATCAATTCCCCTTCGCTCGTTTTGCTAATAATATATCAATTATAAGACTTTATGCTCATGCAAGGGCATACTTCTCCTGAAGAATGCCGAAAACATCATATGATGCCTTACGTATCTTAAAATCTGCAAAATGTATCTAACAGATTCAAATTTCCTACTGTTACTTTTTTCAATTGCTTTACTAGTATGAACCAGTCCTCATCAAAAATTCAATCTTTATCTGAAATGATTAAATCTTATATGGAACGGAGCCCAAGAAATAGGCCCATGTGAGCCCATATTTTTTGTCCTCTTAATTTTAATGCCAAACTATTATCATGATATAATTTTCATCATAAAACGTTAACAATTAGGGCTTTTTGGCATATAAGGCTCTGCATTTGCCTAGAACTCTTATATGTGAAGGTATGCAAAAAGTAGAGCCACGTGGTCAAAATTCAGTAAGGTTGGTCTTTCTGCCAACTTACTATTATGAAGCAATTTTCACCATGAAATATTGAAAATTACCACTTTTTGGCATATAGAGAGTCAGCTCTCGTAGAAACGGTTATATGAGAGGCGGTTTAAAAGATTATCCAAGCCGAACTAAGTTTTCCATACCACTTTAGGGTGTCGACATACTATTACTGAGCAAGTTTCGTCGAAAACTTTTGAAAATTGCAATTTTTTTCATAATGGATTGTGTTCGAAAAAGCGAACCGACTTGAACCCTTTTCAAGAGCGTTCGTCCTCGTGTCAAAACATGCCGGTGTGCCAAATTTGATCAAAATATGTCATAAGTTTGTGACGCGTCGGTTGAACGTATGAATATATGTAGACTGACATTAGACGAACAGATGAATGGACAGACAGATCGGCAAACGGGCAGACAAGCTTCGAAATCATTTTCTGAATCGATCGGCATAATAAATGGTGGGTATATCTTAAGTTGTTACATACGTGCGCACAAACTTAATATAACTTTGTACGACAAATGGGGCAGGGTATAAAAATGCAATCAGAAGGGCGTGACGAGGCGCTAAAAACATGATTGCAATGTAATTGTCAAACCAAAAACCAAAAAATTATTGAAATTACTTTGGAAAAAGGGAGTTTTTAATTTTAAAAGTCCAAAATATCAAAAAAAAAAAAGATAACATTGAAGTTGTTCGATTGACAAGTTGTATGGAATAATCTTATTAAAAATAGGTATAAATGTTTAGAAAGAATATTCTTATGAAAATGATGTGCAATGTTATTCAAGATTGTCGTCTTGTGGGATATGTTGTTCGACGATAGTTTTCTAATACGAGCGCTTCAAGTTGTTTTGCGTCGCTTGGGATAATGTTGGGATATTCGCTGTACTTTTCTTCGACATTTCCATTTGCCCAGTGCACAATTTAATCACGACACCCATGCAACCCAACCTTAGTCTTGATCTTGACGTAATAATAGTTGTCCCAGCAAAAGAAGTGTTAGGCGTCTTGTAACAAAATTATAATTGAAGCGACTATTCCCAGTACCAACAGAAGCCAATAGTGCAGAAGCGCACAAGTGCACTCAGCGATTATTGCAACTGTAGTCCAGACTATTTGTAACGTTCGAATCTTCATGATTGGACTCATGATTGGTGAGTGGAAACCATTCGATAATAAAAAAAATCGCATTTTTATACATTAAACACTTTAAGAGGCTTGAGCCGTGATTACAGTGCGAACGTCTTCAAACTCACAATCTAATGTACTTCACATTATATACTCAAGATGGAAAACTAGTTTGTTCTTCTTCGTTGAACAAATTTGCATCTTGCGATTGCAATAACTTTCTGTAGGTAACCAGGCAATAAGCGTACAATGAACAGCTATTAACGACCGAGAAACGTCATGTTGACCCTTAAGAAAATAGTAAGTTAGGATTTGCTTTGCCTTTTGAAAAAAAGTTTGTAGTTGAAAGTTTTTCAAAATTTAGTCGTCATAGATTGAATCCTTATCGCATACAATGAGAAAATATCAAAAGTTCTTTCGTACCCGTGTCCCCACAATCATGTATACAGCAATGTTGTAAACAATAGAAGTGTACAAGAGTTTACATTTTCTTACTTATAACGCTAATGAAATACTGCCTGTACTCCATTTTAAAATTGTCGATCATTTTTGTCTGCCAAACTGCAAGTGTAGCTTACAACTTAGTAAAATATCCCTAGACACAACACCACAACACTCGATGTATATTCTCTGGATGATCGTACAATAATTGCACATAACTCTTCAATGTATTAAGATTAAGGGCTTACACTGCAGCATTATCGAGAAGACCGTCGATCAAAAGCATAGCAACGTTCAAAGTTAAGAGTTTTCCCCCTATTACATTCCTCGGCTTACGTCACTAACTAATACGTCAACTTAGAGTTTAAGGCCCTCGCTATGACATCCTAGCGAAGAATATCAAGCGGAAGCCACGTTAAAGAAAGGTAAAGTGATATACAATAGTTTTCCGGATTTAAGTTCTATACATATATACACATTATAAGTCTAAATATTAATATATGTAACTACTTGAAAGGTATGGTCTAACGCAATGGGGGATTCGAGCCAACGAGTCTTGTCTCCTCGGTTATGTGATAGTCAAAGGCAAAGGTGCCCGGTGTGCTTATTTTTACGCAGTTAAATTTTGTACTGATTGTTTTCGTTCCAATATAATAAAACCGCTTATTTTTACTTCCTACACTATTCTATATATTTGGGCTATTGTAAGCAAAAGCCCTCTTTAACAAAAACATGCCATAAAGATCAAAACAAAAAATAGCCGGAAGACGTGCACGCATGAACTAGTTCGCCATTACTAGCAGTCGAAAAAGCGATACTCTTTCTGCACAAATTTAGGTACTCGGCACATATTGCGATTATCAGAATTTGTTAACTTTTTGCTAAGCGTAACACCCTTGATTGACCTTTACTGAGTAAAGGGTCATGTTACTGCAAGTACAAACGCTGACTGACTTCAGAAGATGTCTAAATTATTCTATATTCCCTTAGCTTGAGATCAGTTGAAGTGTAAAAATGAAGAAGTACTCAAGGACTCATTCAGCTATACAAGCTGATAAAAGTTCTTTTATATTTAGTTCGAATTCATTTTGATATGTTTTTGTTGCGTGTAAACATAAATGACATAAATGAAAACTTCATGTTTTCGTAATTGTTTCACCAGAAAAACTATTCGTTGTTTAAATGCATACTACAATTATTATAAACGCCTTATACTATGCAATGATTAAAAATTTTTGTCGCACACTTTAAAATTTCCGTTTATAATTTATTTTTCATTTACATCAAAAACATTTTCGCTGCTTCCGTTGTGTCGAAAGGCATACCTTTCATACCAGGCTGGATAACGAAGTAATTTAAGAAGTTTGGCATTTATCATTTTTTTTTTTTTTTTTTTATAACCTGTGCAGCGGAATGAACGTAATTACACACACGCAACGAAACGGAAAAATATTAATATTCAAAGTAAACATTGCGGTTTACAAGTATTATGTTCATTCGTTGCATTCGTTCGCCTTGACCTATGACTGTATACTAACTCGACGTCCAGTCATTGACAAAGATAGAAAATATCTCATAGCAAAGGTACGAATACCTAGAAAAATGAAAATAAAAAAAGAAGAAAAGAAACCTCGATATTTTAATTTAAAAACCACCAAAAATCGTGCATTCTATATAGAATCGGAAATCCTTAATGAAAAAACTAATCACTTCAGCTTCTTATTACACTTAATCTACAGTCAGCTCGTAGAAAGCGTAAATCTCCTCGCGACCTTTGTACACCAATATCAGTCTTTTCCTTATATACATATATATTCTTTTTGTACACCTGGTACATAAACAGGTCTCATATATATGCAGGACATTCCAACTTTTGTCACCAAGCGAGGGTGATTTAATGAGGGTGATGCAGCAGCGAGATACAGAACAAACGCTGCATGGAGAATGACACACTAGGTCGGAACCGAATGGAAATATTGGGATGGGGTCAGGCTAATAGCGTAAAACATTGGACGCTACCGAAATTCAAAGCTGTCTCCTAACTCACAGGAAAAGTGATGGGAAAGCCATTTCTTTGGGTGGTGTCAATGTAGAAGAATGAAAAAAAGAAGAATAAAAAAACGAAGATTAAAAAGAAAAAGAATAATTACGTAACAAGTGAAAGGGCATTTACGGGATGTCTAACTATCGGATGCAGGATTTCGGTTGAGCAATCGCCTCGCTGGGCTGATTGTTATCTTTATCGCTTAAAAAAAATTATCTAACTAATGATCTAGCGATTGTTAATCAGCCCTCATTGATACGGGTAAGAGTAGCATTTAAAAACAGAACGACAATCCAAGTATTCTAAAAAATTCCTTGGAAAGGAACCTCTCGAAAGCCTTTCATTATACCCGAGAGAGAGAGAGAGCTAAGAAGAATAATTAGCATTCTTTTTTCCAGTACTTAAACAGACAAGTGTTGTGTTTATTACTATGAAGATGTCGATGCGTGCAAACGTTAATACAATTGACGTTGCAGGTCCTCTGTGACATACTCATAGTTAAGAATGTTTGAAATTCAATCGCTACAGGTACATGTCTACAGCAATCAATATGAGGGTTAAACATTTATTCCAAGAGTAGTGGTATAGCAACTTTTTAAATCTCCTCTACCGTTTTATTACCTTTTCTTAGTCTCTTATTGTGTCTTTCAATAAATATCATAAAATACATCAACTTTTCACTGACATATGTTATAATTCATTGGAGTGTGTGTGTGCATGTTTAAGTGTATAAAAATATAAATATAAACTAACTGCAAGCATGAGTGAGGCGGCTCACGAGCAAGCTTTGAACATGTCTCGTCATAGAGAACCGTTTAAATGTTGGTTAAAGATGACAAGTTTCGTGACTAAATGAAGTGCCAAGTCATTGAAATAAAAGCCCTTAACAATTAGGATGATATAAAACAATTAAGGAAGCTAACTGCGCCATGAGCGCGATGTCGAATAACTATCTGTCTGAAGAATATTCACTTCATCTCAATTGTATTCAAATTCTACCCGAAATGTTCGCCGAGATGAATAGTTTCGCGCAAATGATAAATTAGTGTCATTACACAACTTCTTGCACGCGGACGAACAATTTCTTTGATATATTTTGATATCTTTCTGGAAAGGCAACGGTTCGAATTCTTAAGAACTACCGTAGTTCAACTATTGGATGCAAGCTGGCAAGCACCAATATAACCATAGTATGTACTAAGTATGATCTTAATTTGTGTTTTGACAGAAAATCAATTTTTTTCCGCGATCTGTTCTGCTTTAATCCGAGCTACACGTATTAAATGGGAAAATTATCATAATTTGATCTTTCGATGGCGACAAATATCATTACTGACTTGACACCCTCTGCTTATCGATTTAAACTGGATGGACAGATCTGTAACTTTCTGATTAGAAAAGCTTTAATCGGTTTGTTCGAAATGAATAACTGACTTGACATCCTCTGCTTATCGATTTAAACTGAATGGACAGACCTGCAACATTCTGATTAGAAAAGCTTTAATCGGTTTGTTCGAAATGAATAACTGACTTGACATCCTCTGCTTATCGATTTAAACAGGATGGACAGATCTGTAACATTCTGATTAGAAAAGCTTTAATCGGTTTGTTCGAAATGAATAACTGACTTGACATCCTCTGCTTATCGATTTAAACTGAATGGACAGACTTGCAATATTCTGATTAGAAAAGCTTTAATCGGTTTGTTCCAAATGAAAAAAAAAAAATGTCTTGTTTTCAGTGCACGTTATTTCAGTGGTGAGTATAGAAGATAAATACAATACGTTTTGTGTGCTATAGCCAGCTAGACTTTCAAATGTGCTGAAATTTAATTGAATCTTACTAAAACGCAATGGCTCGCTACAACTAACTAAAGCTGTCTTTTATGTTAGGCAATTAAGTGAAACTTACTGAAAATCCTGTTTACTTGACATGCAATATATAAGAGCGAGGGGAACATTCTGCTTTTTTCATTCTGGTTATGATTTTTTTATTTCTCTTTCAATGATTAGAAAAAAGAAAAAATTGCTGTGGTTACTAGAAATTGTGGTTAAATGTGGTAAGCAATAAAAAGGAAATATAAATATTATCTGGCTGAAAGTGAATATGGAAGGCCATCCTCGATACTGCTTAAAATCTAACACCAAATGTGAAGAAGATTTATCAGATTGAATGGGAAAAAATATCAACTCTTGAGATCCCATCTGTCCGCCCCATTTGCTAACTGTGAACTGCAATTCGTTCCCTTAACTCACACGCCACACGCCACACGCCAATAGTCAGTCAGATACTCAGTTTTCTCGGTGTGTGCAGACACAACGACGCTTTCGGATATTTAAACTCGAAAAAAGGCTTCATACCTTCGACCTCGCGTAGTAGTGGGTATAATACAAAACGTTTAAAGCAGCGCATGGTTAAATTTTCTTTTTCTTATATATTTGCCTTTTTTATTGTTCTTCTATAAATTTTATTTTTTTTTTTTGTTTTTTAATACTTTGGTTTTTATTGAAAAAATTATGTTCTGGTGTATTGGTTGGTATTTAGCCAAATAAAGAAAGAAAAAAAGGTTGTGTTATGTGCTGTTAAAAATAGATTAAAAGCAATTGCTTTTGGCAAGTTGTGCACTCGATTTTGTTATCTCTTCACGACTTTCAAGGGGCAGAAATATCAATTTGTCGAAAATTTGTTTTCCTTTATAACAATAATAACAAAAAACAAAAAAGCACTTGATATTGATTGCTTTTGCATAAATGTATTACAGGTAATGACAGCAAAGTAAACCGCAACAGACGGTTAAGTTATAATAGATGAGCATTTCTTTGAAATAGTTGGCATTTTGATTGAATGATAAAACAAATGAAGACTGGATTTAAAATCAAAAATAAATCAAGAGACAGAAAAACTGTTTGGCATAAAAGACCATTTCTTATATCCATCAACGAAAGGTGACCGTATGTTCATTTCATCAAAACGTTTGCAATACCCATATAAACTCTATATAGTATCAGCATCAATTTTTGAATCGATTTAGTGATATCCGTCTGTCCGTCTGTGTAATATCTGTGATAATGAATCCATCCAAGCTGCGATTGAAAACTGAACCAATTGGGCAAAGGTAAGTTTACTATCCAACATAACATGAGGACATGTTTACTTTCTGGATGTCTTGCTAATTACTAATAATTACAATCAGCACACGATGGAAATGCTCACGCTCTACAAAACCTGAAAAGAATCAGTCACGCCCATTTAATATTGTATAGTATGAAGATTTAGTTTTTCATTTTCTCATTAATTCTCTTTAGCCATTTTGAGGCAAAAGTTTATTTACTTTGTTTACATTGTCCACTAGCAGGCTTTGCAGACCTTATAAATACCTACGTACCTACCTTATAATCTACTCGCCTTATCTCTTATTTTTAGTTTGAGTTGTTTATGAATATCTAACTTCTTAAATTAGCTTACTAGACAGTTTTGTTTGACTATATATGCATTTCGCGTCATTGTGAATCGATTGTGTAGGCGATTGATTTGATACAACAACGTAGCCAACGACACTGAAATGAAAATATTTGATGTGAAAACTTTCCATTGTCGAAAAATTTTCAAATGGTAATAGCGAATCTCTTAGTAGAATACATATACAACGACAAAGCTGCAATGACGACAACGCTGCAACAATGACAATGAGGACGACAAAGACCAGAACGCTACAGAAACTTCAAAGATACAACGAAAAATCTACAACGACAAACACTGCGAACAAGCTACAAACATAAGAAAAACCAAAAAGTAGCATTTTCGTCGTTGTAGCTTTGCAGTTGCTGTAGGTTCGTGGGCGTTGTCGTCCTGCTTGCCAATCCTGTAGCATTGTGGTCGTTGTAGCTTTTGCGTTATTATTGGAACACTAGCTTTTTTGTTGTCGTCGTAGTTTTATCCTTGCCATTGCTGTAGCATTTTCGTTGTTGTCCCCGTTGTAGCTTTGCCGACCTCGTTGTTCTTGCAGCTTTTTCATTGTCGTCATCGTTGTTGTCGTTGTTGTAGCTTTGTCGTTGTTGTTATACCTTTTTCGTTCGTGCTAGTGTTCGTGGTTGTAGCTTTGTCATCGTTGTAGTTTTCTCGTCGTTGTTACCGTCGTTGTTTGTCTTTGCTATAGCTTTTTCGTTGTCGACCTTTTTGGTGTTGTTGCTGTCGTTGTAGCTGTCTCGTTGTGGTCGTGGCTGTTGTTGTTTTAGCATCTTCGTCGTAGCCATAGTTTTTGTCGTCGTTGTAGCTTTTTTGTTGTTTCCTGTAGCTTTGTCGTAGCTGTAGCTATTTCGTTTTTCTCGTGTTTGTAGCTTGCTCGTTGTTATTGTCGTGTTCATTATGTGATAGTTATTCAAAATTCATATGTAAGCATTCTTATCTACCTACAAATAATTAGATCTGCAGAAAGTTTTTGACACTTAGAAATACATATCTGCGATCTCATATATTCTACATATATTAATGATTAGCATCGAGTCGTGATCGACTTTATGAAGTAAAAATTTCGCTTAAAGGGAAAACAGGGCTTTCAATTCAAGTGAGTTTAAGATATCCAATTGTCGAATTGTGATTTCCCTCACTAGTAGCAAGATTTAGATAACTGTTCTTCTTATTATCTCTGACGACTGTATGAAGCATTGTTTAGAACGTAAAATTAGTCTCTAAAATCACTGATATATAATGTTTTTGTATGAAGCATGTGTAACCGAGTAGGCAAACGATGGCGATCAACATCTCAATGGTCGCGGGCTCAAATCTCTAATATGGTAGAGTTTTCAGTACAGGCGAGCGTATGATCTGAACTTAAATCCGTACTTTGAAAATTTTACGTATATAAAATGAATTGAAATTTTCGATCTTGGATCGTATTTTCTACTAATAATCTGTCAATTTGCCATCTATTGTCGGCAGAGAGAATTTCAACGTTAACCTAAGAACTCACAGCTTGTTTTCCGCTTACTGACCATTCAGTCCGTAAGTACAAAGGTAAATCTATTCTTAAAGAATAGGTTCTAGTAATTAAAAGTTTTTAAATCTACATCGGAATTTTGTCTCTCCTCAGTCTAAGTGGCTTTGCTTTTTTATTTATTCATTTTTTGAAATGCGTCAAACGACCCGTCACAAGCAACAGTTTTAAAGTTTTTTATTCAAACCGAAACAAAAAATTTAACATATATTTTTCTGCACATCCTCTGCACGTTCCTCTGACATTTCAAACGTCCTTCGTTACGATGTTTGTGTGCGTGTTTGCGCGCCTTTAGTGCAAGTAGTATGCACATCATTACGGCATAAATTTAATTAACATAAAACTGCTGTTAGGAAAGCACTGAGAAGCAAATAATAAAGAGTAAAAAAAAAAAAGAAACTTTGCATACCAAAAAATTAATGCGAGAATGAAAAGTAAAAACAATACACAAAACATAAAAATTGAGTAGTTTTTCTCAAAGGCTAAGTGGTATGTTCATCAAAAGCAAACTTTCAATGATTTTGTAAGAGCAATTTTATGTTGTGAACCTGTTTTTTTTTTCTTTTGTTTTTTTGTTCGTTTGTTTTCTTGCTTTTATTTCATTTAACAAAACAAAAGTTTTACGTCAAAGCATAAAATGAGAAGAAAAAAAAGGAAGAGTTAGAGAAAAATTTGTGTAAACCATAGATCGGATTCTCGATTCCTACACTTTAAAACCTGATTCATTTCAATACTCAGATCGGTGAAGCATATTAACATTTCCGTTACATCTTTTAAAAGGTTATCCTGTCCCTTGAAATTGTATGTGATTTTCATAATCTTTACTTACATATTATTTCTAACCGCTCTCTACAGGGTAATAGGGCGAAAACAAACACTATATAGAAGCAAATTACATATATAATGCCACCGCGCCCAACATTCATGTGTAAAGAGCCTTGACTACTCACACAGAACAAATGCTTCTTACTATTCTATCCTTCTAAGATGGGTAAGAAGGAATGAAAAATTCTTGATTGCACTAGGCCTACAACTACAAATTCGACAAAGACGTGTCTTGAAGGCAGAGAATGGAAACTGTAAGCTAACAAGATCAACTTTTGATGAGTAGGTAAACACCGACGAACGAAGTAGGAGGAGAAAGGCTATGTAAGATATTGAAGCTAAACAAAACCAAAGCGAATATACAGCATAACCGAGCAATCTCAGCGAATCAATAAGTGCTTTTACGACACATATTAGACACAGGAAGACGAATAAATAAAAGAAACGTTTACAAAAAAATAGTTACTAATCCAGATCAGAAATCACCAAAACTAAATGAGATGGAATGGCCTGGAAGAACAGGAACAGCCCTAGGACTAAGACAACAAAATATTTTGAGCAAAGATATGTTTCAGTTAATGATACCAAATATTCGAAGTTAGCCATAGATATGTTCAGATCAGTTTTTATACATTATTGAATTCTCGTGAATGTTACCAGACTATTATCGCTCTTCCAAGCTAATGAGGTTAAATGCTAGCTTTCATATATGATTGAAAAATTATCTAAACAGGTTTCTAGCATACGAAAATTCCAAGACCTTTTTTCTTGTAAACTCGTTTATATTTTTCTGCCTTGAACGTGTCCTTGTACTGGCATACATTTTTCCCACCACATCGTTTTACTTGGAATCTTCCATTTGCACAATATTTAGCAACGAATGTAATTATTCTTCAGTTTAATGTAAATCTCTGCCCTTCGAGCGCAACCGTTTACTTTTGGGGAGAAGGAAAAAGTTGCTTAGCGCTCCATCCGATACGTAAAGAGGATGGTCTAGCAGTGCTAACCTAATCTGGTTGAACTAACAACTGGTATATTATCCTGATGGAGTTTTTCTTTCTACAAAAGCGATTTTTTGGTCAGTGGGTTTTGGCCACACACCCATAGACACATCAAAATTTCACTCTACTAAATGAGGATGCTCTCTAAAAACAAATAGTTAAGGACAGCTCGCATCGACTCATGCAAGTGATTGTCAAAGAAGCATAGCGCGTCCCGTTGGTGACTACTTGTCAAAATATGCAGAAACATATTCTTCAACTGACACTTAGGCGATTTAATTTATTTCCTAATTTCCAATGTCTCTTGTTTATCGTCTTCATATGTAGATATGAGCGCTTTCCTAGTTTCTACACAAACTCGGAAAATGCTTGGGTTGGTTTTGAGCCTGTATACAAATAGCAGTGATTTTTTTTTCGTTTATTTATTAACGATAAGTAAAAGGCAAGTTTAAAAACTTATTACTAATTATTATTAATTTTCTTTAACGATTACGATAATTGTAATGGAACCTTTCCTAATTTGGAGCATTTTTGGGCGCGACATCACTTGCGATCCAAGTGCATATTAACTTTGAGAGGATGTATTAAGCACACAGAAGGATTTAAGATAGACCCATCTTTTTTTTTATTACATAAGCTTGTCTGTTCGTTTGCTGTCTGTCCATCGGTCGTATGGAATAAAATTTCAATTTTCAAAATTTCGCGACAAACGTGACTAAGTAATAATGTTTCGGCATTCTAAAGTGGTGTGAAAACTTCGCCCCGGCTGGAGCAATTTTGTGAAGCATCTCTCGTGTAATGAATGTGAATATTCGCTATATAGTATGTCGTCATAAAAACCCATAACCCTAATTCATACTTGTTCTTATTGTTTTTGTTGTAACGTTACACACACACACACACACGCACACACACACACACACGCGCGCGCGCGCACGCTCACACGCCAACACACGCACCCTGGGTGAATAGGCAACATGGTGAGGTTGACTTTTACTAGACACAACTAATTGGCGGCCACGGTTGCTTTAGGTTATATCTGAATAGGTTTAAAATAGAGCAGGGCCGCTTCTGTACTTTTTTTTAGTGCATCGAAGACGCTGAACATGTTTTCTTTGTCTGTCCGAAATACCATAACGAACGACAGAGACTACAGACGGAAATTGGAGGGTTACCTCTCCCCGACAATCTTGCACGACAAATATGTTGCACGACCTGAAAATATGGAAAGCGGTAGGAGTATTCGCCGCAAACATAATGAGAAAACAAAGATACGAAGAGTGTCAGCGTAGGATCTTAAGTAGTGCCTAAAGGGCTACCCTCCCTGTGAAGGTATACGTAAACGGTCGTGTCACAGGGTAGGGAATAGGAGGAGTGGTTTTTAGCGGGTTAAAGTCTCGCACTGCCCCCATAGGCGCCTGTTGATGATTTTCTACCTCACACACACACACACACACACACACACACACACACACACACACACACACACACACGCGCGCGCGCGCACACAACTAAGAAACATCAAGTCATATACACAAGAGATACACATTAGCACCTAATTAAACTTAAAGGCGTTTTCCCCTTTTTTCGATTGGAGACAAGTTCACTTTAACAAAATAAGTGTGTTCGTTTCGACATGACTCGGTCTACTGGCCTTAAGAGTGTTTGCTTAACGAATTCGTTATGATTAATCACTTCTTTTTCGCAAAGCAATACTCAATTTCAATACTCAGATAGTTATAATTTAAACATTCGATGTACTTTCGTTATATGGCTCATCGGATGTCGCGTCGTCCACGATCGATCTCTAAATAATGGCAATTTTTTTTCGTAGCTTGTTTGTTTATACGTTCTGCAAACGATGTTGTGTGTTCTATGAATATATGCGGCTTCTTTCCCCTTTTTCTGGTTGCATTGCATTTTTTGTTTTGTTGTTTTTTTTACTTCAGATTTTCCACAATATGCTATAAAACAATCTTACACTTATGTTAAATTCATTAATTGAATGTTTTTCAAGGAGAAAATTTTGCATTATTTTTTTGTTTAACAATTTAAGAAAACTACACTTTTCATGCAATAATTTTTTTCTTATTTCTGTTTCCGTTAAGGGGTAACAATATTGCAACAACTTTAAAACAAGTATATCTTTACAGTGAAATAACAATATTTTGGGGAGGTTATTAAGCGTATGTTTTATAATTATTAGGGAAAGTGAAAAAAATGAAAAAAGTCGCAACACGGTTTAAAGTGGGGGGGTGGGATAATATTCAAATGGAAAAGTTCAACTGCCGGCAAAAATACGGCGATCTTTAATTTATCGAAAATCACTTACGTTCATCGACAGAGCAGGTTTTTTTTAAAGATATTGTAAACAATTCAATTGAAAAATGTGAAAATTTTCAAGAATTTACTCTGGGCTCAGTTTGTAAGACGCGTCGAAAGTTTCGAAATATGCTACAGACATGTTTATTTATTATAATAATAAATTTTTTATCATTTCTCTCCATTAGTTAAATTAACTAATTAAATCCGCTTACATATAAACAAGAAGGTAGTGATACTTTACTGTCGATTGAATTAATTGGCATTCTATGCTATTACCAATGCCTATGTAGGCGTTCACGGTTTCGTGTATAGATCTTTTTAGGCGATATAAGCAGATATCCTACTAAATAATGTGTTTGAAAAAGTTTTGCAAGACCCTTGCGCAAAATTGAACGCCAATGTCTTTATTTACATATATCATGTTTTCTTGTCGTTGGAAACTTTTGTTAATGTTGGACTTTGCTGCTGTTAAACAAATGTGTCTGATTATATTTGCTATCAAGAGAGAGGTTTTGTTTTTTGCAAAATAAAAATTAACTCTTGGTCGTAGACGGACATTAAAGCAACTCGAACAAAGGATGCTTGATGCACATTGTATTTATGTGACGCAAATTATTTCTTTGCTGTTTATGTACTTGGATCTAAATGTGTTGATCTTTTCCTATACGGGTTCATTGTTTATTTTGAACTTGTAAATAAAAGTATTTTGAAAAGTGATGCAATCAGCTTGCAAGGAGTACACTTTTTCGTCCCTAAAGAATGTATTTGGAGAAGAAGAAAAAGAATTAAATAATGACGAATTTTAATATTGCAAAGCAAATACTTATTGCTGTAAGTTCAGAAGCCAAAAATTTGTTTTGAAGTCTTCGATTGACTTAAACAAAGGATGCATTAAAACAGGGCAAATGATAGCTTAAGAAAGGGTTTGGGAATATCAACAACTCTCGCCATTTATTCTTTTCTAAGTCATGACTGCGTATGCAATATCGTTAGATGACTAAACTGAACTGAAAAAACCGGATAAAGGCTTTATATAAAAAAAAACATACTTACTTGGAATCGGCTATATTATGCACACATTTACGCATATATATAGCGCTGTTTTGTAAATTGTAAACTGAAAAAGCTTTCCAAAATATGGGGAAAATATGCTGCTCTACACTTTAAACCCTCTCGGTGTTTTAAAATAAAAACCTGTTTTGATCCCGATAAATTTCCCGAAAAACTTTCTTCAACTTTTTAAATAATTTTTCTTTAATCGTACTTCAATTCTGGAAATGAAGTCTTGCGATACTTAAAATGCACTGATATGAACCCAGTAATGGAATAGTAGAAGTAAATGACAGAGAAGAAGCATATATCAGTGATTTCCTATACAAATGCAATTTTGTTAGCTAATTAGATGTAAATTATCTAACGCTTAAATGCATATTGTTGCCAATTGTCTACAGTCCAGTTTCTTTTCATTTTCAAATTAAATTATTAAAAAATTTTAATTAAAAATATTTAAATCATGCATTTAAAGCTTTAAAACACACTATGCAAATATTGTTACATAAAGTCCTATGGGAGTATAAACATACGATCGCAATCAAATCGCTGTGCAATTAAGGATCAAATATTATATAAAGATTATTAATAATACCTTTTGGATCAATCGAGGTTACAAACCTAGAATATAAAGTTTAGGCGAAAAAATCAATCAGTTCCTAGGGAAACATGTGAGACCAAATTCGTTTTTGCGAAATTGAAAATAACACAGCATGAATAATCGGAATATTTGCCATATTCAATAGATATCGTTGTCTCAGATCTGCATCTGATCTGAAATCTTACAATATTAATACGCTTCGAGCATTTCGTATGAAGCGCATACGGATCCTTAGCAGGGTCGTAGGGATCTGTGCAGAAGAACTTGAGAATTGCGGTAGACCATATAAATGGAAAATTCAAGCAAACAAAGCATAAAATTTAAGAAAGAATATCATAGAAAATGAATTTGCTTTATAGCAAGTAATTGGAATACCCTACATCGCTTGCGGAAGCAAGGCTGTATTAAGCTTGTGCGAATGTATGTAACATCAGGAAGGGCCTTAAGAAATATCTAGCTTTTATTGTACCGATGTATTCAGAATGACTTTCTGAATCGATCTAAGCTTGTCTGTCCATCACTTTATCCGTCCATCGTCTTTTTCTTGTATTCAATCTACATTTCGCAATTTTTGAGATATTTCGATCAAATTTGGTACATCGACATGTCTTAGCGCACGAAAGAACACTATTAAAAGTTTTCCGATTTGGACCACTTTTTTGACTGCTTCCCGTGCAACGCCTTATTTTAAAAAAATCTTTATGTGAATTGCTGTATTAAGTAAAGTGCTGTAGGGTATTTAGTAGTGGCTTTGCTATATTGTTTTTACTTGTTAATATTATATGTTGCGTCAGCAATTGTAACCGAACCGACAGGATAGGGTGTAAAAAATAAGAAACTAAATTACTTGAATAAAATGAAGCTTTACATTGTTCGAAAATACTTTTGTACAGGACTTGGTGACCTTAGAAAAGGAAATGCAAAATAAATATGACCTTTAGTGTGTACATGTAAAAATTATTTAAATTCTTAGTAAATTAACTAAAGTTAAATAAACTTTCGAAGCTAAACCTATCTCCAAGTCATTTGCAACTTTTCGGGTTTATTGCTTGGTATTTAATTTCATTTTAAATTCTCGATATTTTTGCTTTATCAAAGCAACAGCAACAGTAGCAGCGACAACAACAACAGCCAGATTCTTCCTCTCTATTCTTTCTATTAACTTAATGAATTTAACTACAAATATTGAAGAAGTGAAGTTTGCGTTGCGAGTTGAAATTATAACAAGTGCATAGCTGCGCACAGTTTGGGACGAATTTTAGAGTCGCATCATAATTTAAAACGATCATAATTAGATATGCGCGCGAGATATAGCAAACTAACATTTTAAAAGCAACACAAATTTGCATTCATTAGACGTCATACGTGTAAACACAACTCCGATATCTTACTTGATCGCTTGAGTAACTATGAGCGTGTAGTGGCAACTTGATGCAAATATTTTATATTTAAGTTTTACGATCACAAAGGGAATTCGAGTCGTTTTGAGTAATTGAGAAGATCCGATTTGCAAATGTTACAAAAGCTATAACAAAGCTAATGGATTCTATGATAATAGGTTTAATTTTAATATTTAGAGTCAAATACACTCCCTTTCACTGCTCTCAGCCATGTACTTGAAGCACAGGTAATGAAATAATGGTTTTTGGTTATTTTATGAATACAGAAAATTTTTATACAAATTTATATATGTGTATAAGTAAAAACAAAGGACCAAGTACATGCATAAACACTGATGTATGCTCTCTTTAATTGCGTGTGTGTGGAAGAGACTACCACTTACTTAACTTAGGCTTTTACCTGGCTAAATGAGTTTTTCAAGTACTACACTATATGAATATGTATGTATATGTACATACATATATATATATATATTCTCTACTCTATACGAAACAGAACAGCAACCAGCCAGTCAGCCGTAGAAATAAGAGCCAAGTTGAGTTTTTGAGTTTATATATAGTGATTTGTCGGTCCTTAGGGATGCGCACCAATAAGAGTTCCTCAACGAGGTTATATGAAAGTAGTAAGGCTGTTACTTCTGTTCTAGTACTTATTTCATATATGTCTAAAATATAATTTGCACAATGTTTCCTGCATATGTTTGTATTAATGTCATTAAAAAATTGCAAGTAATTAAAAATTTTTCTTATATAAATAAAAGAGAAAAAAAAAATAAAATAAAATAAATAAATAAAAGAGAGAAAAAAAAAACATTGCACTTCAAGTTATTTAGAGAGTGCAGACAAATTTCTTTTCAACGTGCCAATTAAATCTCATAGATTTCTGTCCGTAATCTCTCTACTCTATGTAGTTTAGTTACATATCCCGTGAAGTAAGATAAAAATGTCTCCTTGTTACTCTTTCATATTTTTATCGGTGTTAATTGATTTTAATTTCCATTTACTGGGACACATTTCAGGAAATTATATTTTAATTCTTTATCCCTTTCGCTCTCATTTAATATCGTATTTAGTGAACGTAATTTGTTTTTCAACTTAAAGTAGACTCTTGAAAAATGTCTTGAATTGTAGATAAAAATCTTGCTCTTCGCATCATGGTCTTCGCTGTTCATGCAGTTTCTCTATTTCAACCATGTCATCATCGCCATCGCCAGAAATATTTCAAAAGTTTCCACAGCAACTCAGACAGTTGGAAAATCAACGTTAGACTTTTTGCGTTTTTTACCAGATATCAATTTTCTTTCGGTTTTTTTTTTTCTTTTTTCTTTTTCTCTCCACCTACGTTGCTCGGAAATGTTTACTAATTTAACACAAAAACCAATTCAACGAAAAAACTTGTAATCTTTCCAGTGTGGAAATATCGATAGATATGTATGCGGTTAAAATGCACGTTCAGTTCAGTTTACGGTACAATTTTTCCGTGCGCTTAAGTGAAAACTTATACTAGTTTTGTTATTTCGTTTGTAACATAAACACTAAAAAAATCGCATCGCAATTCTTCTAAAGTAAATATTTCTTTATTAACCATAAGATTCCCAGCCAATTTTCAATTATCCGTTCGCCCGTATGTCGTTGGAGCCTTTACGGCGTCGAAAATTGCAACGGACACGTGAATCTTAACAAATCGGTTCGTTCATAAACCCAGAGAGATGAACATTTACAAATATTCTTACGTTTTCTCTACATCAGCGGAAGAAATCGAAGAAAAATGAAAACTGCATAGACTTTCGCTAATAACTGAGCCGAATCGATCAGAATTTTCGCAGAGAGGTCAATTTGCAATTAGCAAAAGCTTTATGGTCGCTTTATGGAAATTTGCTTGCTGTGATGGTTGTCAAGAAGTCGCCCCAAAGGCAATTAAATCTTCTTACTTAAACTATACGGGCTTGTGGGGGGTTTTTCTTTTTTACCTAATTGTTGTTGCTCTCATCTTTCTTTAAACTGAAAATTTCACCGAAGCATTGGTTAGCAATACAATACATACGTATCTTATATAGTTAACTCGTGAGGTAGTAATATAACAGAATGTTGTCCGAAAATTGTGGTTTCTCCACACAGAGTCAATTTACGAACTTTTTCTAAGCACACATATACATAGGCATATATATATATATGTATACAAATGGAATAAAAAGAAAAGAAGTAAACTTGTGTCTACATCTCTTCGTTACGGTTGAAATTGTTTTTGTTTGTGGCGAAAAGTATGATGCGCGTTACATAGAAATGCCTTGTCTCCCTCTAAATCAAACTGAAATAAGCGGGCAGCAAGTGAGAACATTTACCCGGCATAGGCTGAATTCTGAATATTCCACATTAACTCGTCTTAAGAGGAAGAAAATTTTCGATTAGGAAATCATTATATTGTTATGCACGGCTAAGTGGTGTACGTTTAAATATAAGATCATCGGAAAACTGCTATTAAGTGTTTTCATTCTGAGCGTTATCCTAAATTATTCGGTAAATAAAATATGTATACTTTGTATAACACTTAAGCAATTCGATTTAGATCATTTTTGACTACTGGTTTTAATATTAAAGAAAAACGTTAAAATTAAGTTTCACGCTTTAAGCAAAGTTGTAGGCTTCTCTTATAAGCCAAACAAGATATTCTGTGTTTTCTTGCTCCATTGCCTCGTACGGTCGACTGCCACAGTCGATCGCGACTATTTTGCAGTCAGTTTAGCGAAATATTTTTATGTACTTTGTTTTGGTCGCTTTTGCGAACAGTCTCAGCTATCATCTCAATATTTGCAACTTTGAAAATTTCAAAAATTTATATGGAGGTCTACGAAACTCACAATCCCTGTTTAAAGTTAACGTTCATTTTTGCGCATAGTTCCGTTTAGAAAAATTTCGACACATCTTAGCCTTAGAAATGTATTAATCATAAGGAGCTACAGCAGTAGGTTACGTTAACAATATTAAAAAACGTATGTCGAAATCCGTGACCTGTACAAGGTGTAGTCATATTGTGCAGCTAAAAAAAAAAAAAACAAAAAATGAATATGCAACACATCGGCCTTTAATTGTCGGGATCGACAATCCTATCAAGCATGATACAATCGTTCCAACAGTGTTTTCAAATTTCGTTTACCTTCTTTATAGAAAGATTTATCAAGGAAATACGTTGCAGTGGTCACACAATGACCTCAATGACCGTTTGATCGACATTCTTCTCCCGCGTGCAACTTTTGAAATTCAATAATTTTAAGATAATAGATTCTAGGGGAAGATCTCTGGAACACGGTGGATAGGGCAGCAATTCGATCTACAACTCATGCAATTGTGCCACGATAGCCTTCAACCTGTAGCGCGTTGTTTTTGTTTCACTATGAGCAAATGCGAAACGTGTACGGAAAACAACTTTTTTTGAACCCAAATTTTCATGCAAAATAGTGCATAAACTTTCTTTTTGGTTTTCTCGTTTTCATGGCCAATACTACTAGGCGTTACAAATTTTGTAAGTTCGCAAGGCGTTCAACTAGATTCGATAGATGAACATATTACGACTACATTGGAATTTTGCCCTGATTATGTAGAATGTGTAGAATCGGCATGGCTTACTTCCTTCTGATAAGCGGCAAAGACAAGCATGAAACCATATGACGGGCTATTTAACAAAATAAATTATGTTGACTAATACATCAATGTTTTTCACGCTGTTCACGGACCGCATGGTAATAGCATCATATTGTATACAACGCAAATGTAAAGCAAATAATCACGCATCTAGGTAAACGGTTTACGATTATATGCATAAACATTCAATCATGCTGAGTAGAAATAAAGACAAAACAAAACAAAAAAAAAAAAATACTAGCCAAGCAATGAAAGGCAAACGTCGGACGTGGTTCAGCTTTTAAAATGAACGTTTTAGCTAAACAAATACTGGTTTAATAAGAAAAAAAAAAAAAAAAAAAAAAAACAGAGCAGAAAAGAAAGACACAGTTAACACACGTAGCTAGAAATCAGACTGCATTTCATTTTACACACACCTTTCACTTCGTTTCTTTTCCCACAAAAATAAAAGAATCGATCTAATAATAAAAAGAGAATAAAGACGAGGAGGACGCCCCTTACTCATAACATCTAATAGTTTTGATTATTTAAAGAATTTATTTTTTCCTTTTTAAATTTGATTCTTGTTCTTCTTATTCTATTCGATATTTCTCCTCATATGTAAATATAAGCTATTAAAATGATAATTGATTTTGTTATGTTGCATGTCCGCAGATTCAATTTTCATATATACTTTGTTGTTATTTCTACACGAAAGAGTTATACAACCACTTGTTCTAATGTTGGCAATGAAACCCAACATCGTGTGGAAATAAGCGGTGAATGTGCCAATATTTCGTAATTGTTTAAGAAAAATTACTGCCAAGGATAATAAGGGAGAAAAAAAAAAAACAAAATAATAAAAATAATATAAAAGAGAAAATTTGGTAATTTTTTTTATTTATTTATTTAATTTTTTTTTTTTGCTGAAAACCTTTAAAAGAAAAAAAAGAAAAAAAATTGAATCTTCTGTGAGAATTTTTACTTTGATCGAAAGAGCAATTCCATCCAAGATCTCAGCAGACACTACATCAATCGACTGCATGACTAGTTCATGCTTAGGTATCAGCGCATGTTTCATAGGCTCATAAATCATTACTGAGATAATATTTATATCAAAACGATGGTTACTAATATTCGAAGTAATATTTTTTATAACTAACCTTTAAAATTGCTTATGCAAGGCTATGAAACACCATCACTCTATCAAACACGCAATAGAGATATGAACGCCCTATTCTAAGGCTACACTTTCTGTTGATTTTTACGCTATATGTTTAAAAATCCTTCTAGTCGGCCACACACGTTTTCACTAAGCCTCTCCTTAGAATGCAACGCTATAAGGTCATCGTAAGGAAATTATTTCACTTCCTCCAAATTTATTTACGAAATATCAATCAAAACGTTGAAACAAATCTTTTGCACGTCGTTTTATAATGTTATAGTTGACTCACTTCGAAAAATTTTTTAATAATTTATTGAAAATATAATGGCGGCTCAACAACTCTGGTAAAAAAATCATTTTTTATAGCGCCTCCTTGCCCACATTCTTATACGTCGCAGTTTTCCATATCGAAAGCAAGTTACTAAAGTAAGTTTTTTTTTTTCTTTGTAATTATCACCTAATGATGGGGGATATGTCCATTTTGTTAAAACATTTGCAACGCCCACAAAATATGTATATTTTTGATCAGCATCAAATTTGAAATCGATTTAAGCATGTCCGCCTGTACGTCCGCCTGTCTGTTCGTCTTTCGAATGTGTGTTATAAACATTTTCTTGACCGCAAAATGTCAGAAACATTGCAAGTTTTCGCACCCTGTTTGATATTGAAAATGGGTCAAATCGCCCAAAAGACACGACCACAACGCTACGTAAATTGATAACACCTCTGTTTTTCAAACGGAATTTAATTTTGGTTTTTCGTTCATTACTCATAAGGGAGAGAAGATAAATGTAGAAAAATTTGTGCGCATATTCTATGGATGATCCTGTAGCACCTTCACAAAAACAGAAAAAATTGACCACGCCTATCCAATATTATAGTCTATCGAAATTTAATGTTTTTTTCAAGACCTTTATAAGGCGCAGAACTAAGTTTAAAAACTCCACAAATTATATAAATTTGTGGCTAGTTTCACATTTGGAATGCACCTAAAGATCTCGGTCTGTTCGTCTCTCTATCTGTCTATCTGTGCAACTGTGTAATATTTGTGGTAAATATTCTCCTGTTAGCGAAAATGAATATATTGCCTACAAATTTGGGAAAGAATTTAGGAGCAACGTAAACTTTTCACAGGAAGCGCCTACAACACCCATGCGCCTATGCGACAACAACTTTTATTTTGAAAATAGAAAAAATCAGCTGCGCCCACTCCATAGCATGGAGTCTGAAAATATGGTTATTTTCCTGTTTTCGTCTTTTTTCGAATAAGGGTGACAGGTATAAAAGATTCGGTCACGACCGATCACAACTTTCTTACTTGTTCTTTTTTGCTTTTGTTATTCGCGTGGTAATAAAAGCGGAAAATCTCTACCCCAGCAATTATCCGCACACATACATACGTAATTCCACTGGTAGGTATCATTTACATGAAAGCAGATTATGAGCCAACCAATTAGCGCAAGCATAATGATAAACCAACCATTGATCACAATAAAAATAGAACAATGCTATAGGTGAGCTTATGTGTACTTAAATTATATGCTAGGGAATACAATGGACTAACTAGATAAGAATACATGCATGCATCGTTGCTTTATAAAGAAAGTAAGAGTAACTGTAGACATGTTAGCGGCATCATGAAGAATTCATGAAGACTTATTCATGCAACGGCAAGCGTACACGAAATAAAGCCAAGTATAGGCGATATGCTGGTTAGATAATTTGCGTCTGATAAAACACAAAATGTAGCCCAGATGCCAACTACCGTCGTAATAGTGTAGTTGTAGTCGTAGTTGTAGTTTGAAAATATTATAAAGGATACATTTTTAAGCACTAAAAGCATTCTTTCCACTTTCCAGATGTTTTCCTACCATATAGATATAGTTGACGCTGTATCGACACTGCTACGTAAAAGATTCATCTACGTATCGGTGAATGTGTACAACATGCATGCGTATGCATCGTTAATATCTTTTCATAATCTAATTCGTGAAATCAATTTAATGTTGAACTCATGCCAAGACTTCGATTTTCCAATAAAATTTTAATGTGTCAAGCCCAAGACTAAACAAGAATAATATGCGTATAGTGTAAGGGCGGACAGCTTATAGTTCAGCGTAATTGAAAATAAAAATGATATGGAACACGATGGAAGCCCAAACTAGTGAAAGTGAAGTTATGCTCTTCATTTTCCCATTTCGTTCAGAGTATAGTTTCGTTTCATTCGATCGCCGCAAGTGGATTTCTTAAAGTTGTGCAAATTGAGAAAAGCTTAAGGTATTATTAACGTATTATTCCGCTTTTAATATTTACCGAGTATGCCAGTTCAGTGCTACTATGAACGTTTTCGGACAAACTGAAGTGCTCTTAACTTTCACAGGAATTGTGGATCTCAGATATATTTCTAATGCTTTACCTAATCCTAAAAAAGCAAATGCAACGAATGTTATGTACGTTGAACTTTGACCAAACGCGTTCCCAATTTAAAATTTCTAACAAACATCTGCATCCTTCTTCTACTGTTTCATCTATTAAATAGCATTTTGGAAATGAATTTCGGCTCTACTATCCTGCAGTAATAGACCCCAAAATTGATGTCCAATTTTAACTCAGTCACTCTGTTCAAAATTTTTCACAGAAACCTTGCGGCATCTATTGCTTTTGTTAGATAAATCTTTGCCCATCAGGGCATTGCATCAACTTACAAGGATATGTTCTTGCAATTGCTAAACCAATGGAGGTCTTTCACAGTATATTTAATATTTAATTTGGGTGAACGCATGCTCAGCAGACGATATTTACCGAACGACCTGAAAATGAAACGGGCAGCAAAAGCTAATTTTTTAATTTTCAGCTAAATACATTTTACTTATATGGCAATCAATACTTACCGATTTAGCGATGGCTATCGTAATCGTATCGTATCGTATCGTAATGTAACAAGCAAACTTACTTTTACACAATTACACCTTACAACTTGCAGCAGTAAGACCTCTTGTGAAATTCTTTCATAAAATTAATTATTTCAAGTCACCTACAACAGATATAATATATAAAATATGTGCGTTAGCGACTCCACGAGGCATTTTTTCGTACACAGTATGAACATTTGAAGCGATGTAGTCATGTCATGTCTATCGATTCTTTATCAATTCATCTTTCGAAATTGCTGTTACGAGGACAACGCTTTCCTAAAAATATCAAAAATCCTCATTTTAGTTTAGCGAATTTGTTAAATCGCACGAAAAGCTCGACCGCAATTGCGGAAAAGCCCATGTAATCCCATAATCTTTCAATGGGCTAAAATATTCGATTCAAACCCAAATTTTTGTGTCTTCTTTTCTTTTCCGGTGCACTTTAGTTAAAGTACGGCGTATAGTCCTTTCAATGAAATGTATTTATATATATATATATATATGCAGATACAAAAGGAAAAATGTATTTCTGTTCTAAGCCAAGTTTATAACTCGAAGTAGCAAATTTTTGTTAAAGCTGAGTAAAGAAGAACAAAACAACAACAACAAAAACAACAACAACATTTATGTACATGTGGATATATATATATATATATATATATATATA
>CCAG010005117.1:0-35045 GCA_001077435.1 Glossina morsitans morsitans
ACACACACACATATATATATATATATATATATATATATATATATATATATGTCCCAATACAGTTACTCTGTATACGTTCATCAAAATATTTTCAGATAATTTTGTTGCTCTGATAATTACGTTTTTGTTCATATTTACCCTGGATGCTCTGTCTACTTATCTCATTTCGTGTTCATTTATTTTATATTCAGCATTCATTTTACCAAAGAATTCATTGAATAGAGAATTGAACCAAGAGAATAAAGCATGTGCCCACGCACATGCTTACATAGATGCTCGTCTGTAATAAGTAAGAAATGGAAATAAAAGACCAAATGGTTTATGATTATATTTCAGTACTTAGGAGAGCATAAGCATTGTGTGGTTACCGGATATTGGTTAAATTAAATGCTACTCCATATATATTGCGGTAGACCACGTCCAATAAATACTCGCCCATATTTTGGACAAATGATGATTAAAAAGACAAAAAAAAAGTAAAATAAAATAAAAAGGAAAAAGAAAAAGAAAAGAAAGAATTTTCATATATTTAAAAATGTATTTAAGAACTTTTTCAACATTTCGGCAAACATTTAATTCAGCGTTTACAGTTCACAGATTATCTTTAAGTTTTAATTGCATAAATTTATTTATATATATATACAACGTATAGTAATTTTCCTTTAATTAAAGAGTTATTTATCTGTTAAAATTAAATTTTCTTGCTATTACTCGAGAGAAAATAAAAAGCGTGGAGTAAAACTAATTTCTTCTGCTCTCAAGTTGGTCAATAGAAAATAATGAAAAGAAAACAAGTAAGACCATTATAGTTGGCCAACAACGATCATTAGATATCCTACATCACTTCATTTAGGACAGTTATTCACCGTTAATACACCAAAAATTTGGAATACTTTTCATATTGAAGGATATCAAAAATATCATATGCCCTGATCGAAATTTGGAAAATTCATTTACTTTTTAAAAATGTTATCATGTTCCAACATCTGTTATCAAAAATTTGAAATTAGATTTTCCCATCATAATAATCTCTATATATTTTGGAGTCCACCAATCGACCTAGATGATCCAAATTACCCAAATTACCGTTAATTTTTTTTGCATCAGAAAATATTAATAATTAAAGCTTCTGGTGGATGGCTTACAATTCTTGAGAAATTTTATAAGGAGTAGGGTTCAGAAATCGACTCAAACTTGGTCCACTTAATTTTTAATATTCAGTTACTATCATGAGCAAATTTTCATCATAAAACGTTAACAATTGAGCCTTTTTGGTGCATAAGCATTTATCAAAAAATAGACCTATGTTATCGAAATTCGATAAAGTTAATTTCTTTGTCAGTTTACTGTTATGAAACAATTTTGATCATGAAATATTGAAAATTAGATCTGGTTACAATGTAAAAATTCAACGTTTTAGAACATCCAATTACTGGGACTCCGTGACTCTTGTCGAGAAATTTCAAAAATGAAAATTTTGCGTTTTACGGGGAGTGGGCGAAAAAGTGAATCGATCGGAATCATTTGCAATAGCATTAATGGTTTGGCCCAATCACGTCACCGAATTAAATTTCGTTAAAGTCTTTCGAAAATTGCGACCTGCGTGTCCAACATAAAAACACGTGAACAGACATTAGACGAACAGACGGACAAACAAGATTAGATAGTAAAAGAAGAATGTATCTTAAACTCTTCTGGATGTTACGTATGTCTCCACAAACTTAACATACCTAGCATCACATGATATGTGAGGTATAAAAATTACATTTCGCCTGGGCTTGTAAACTATATTTGATTAGAGATTACACTTAACATAGCAGTCGTAGATTGGATAGCTTGCATAAATCGCATGTTATATGTCGTATATCATAATTTTTTCGTAGTTTGAGTCAAGAGTGATAAGGAAATTTGACTAAATTGCTTCTCCCCAAAACGTAATGAGAACTGGAAAATAGAACTGATATCAAAAGACGGAGGAATGGCGGATCGATTGATGTCACTATTTGCACTGATAAATATAATTTTGACCATGTCATTAATAAGGATACACTAGTAAGCAACGCGATGTTCGAAACAACAACATAATTGTTCAACATCGTTTAATTCTCTACACAAAAACAACAACAAATGCTTTACTGAATTGAATATATTCTAATAGTTCTTGCCTAGTATGTGGTATATACGAAAAATGTATTTGGAAGAACAATCTGTTGGTCCCTCTCAAATTAAGTATATTTTGTCCAAAATAAAAAATAAAAGCATTTATACAATTTGTTGCCGATTTGTTGGCACTAGACGAGTTTGCACGGAGAGAGATAAGGCTGAGCGCAGTGAACGCGCAGTGTAACTCGGTGAGAATTAGAAGGGAAGAGAGGAAAGAGATAGGTGGCGGCCTATTCATCCGATAAATGTTATGACCTTACCGACAAGTTATAAGAACTAGATGACATCGTACACATATGAAAAAGTCTATCGTCTATTTTGGGCATGAGAAAGTTGTTTTCCGAATGCGTACGGCGATTACTCACAGCGTGTTACAGAAATGCTGCCCCATTCACAACAACATAACAAATCTGAAAAGTTGGTCGAGGGAAGAGGATCAAATGATAAGTTCATGGTAAAAATGAAAGCGTACTTGCAACGTCTTGACAAATCCTGCTTATCAGGAAGGTAAAAGAAATTCTCAAGAAGCGTTGAACTGGTTGCACAACTTTCGATGGGCACTATGCTGAAGAATAAGACCAGATTTCGCCAAAATCTGGTTTCTTGTATTTAGTCTCTGGAACTATTGACCGATGTACATATGTACTTATGTATCCTATGCAAGCATTCAATAAAATCACTGTGAAAATTCTTCCAAAGACTTAATTAAGAATTGTAGACGCAACCAGGAAACAAAGAAAAAATATTTAAAAAACGCATGCCGCAAAATGCCGCAGCAGATTTTTAAAAGCATTTAATGCTTGAATAAAAACATGTAAGCAGAAATGATTTAAAAAGGGAGAAAGGACAAAGACATATATGTATAGATTTAACGGTAAAATGAGTGAAAGAGACGTCATAGCTCGTACTTGGAGCCAAATAATAATAATAATAATAATAATGATAATGTTGCTCTACAACTTTCGCTGGGCGTGGCCGTTTCCCAGATACAGTCATCCATTGCGTATAAGTGAAAGTTGATATCATTACATTTGCTGTGGTGGAGTAGCAGGGTGGACAAAGCGACCAAATCATGTTGAGGCCTATACGGGGCCGCAGATCGATTTGACTCATTTTCAATACGAACGTGCGTGCAAGAGGTATCATAGTTTTTTCTTAAATTTGAGGCCGATACTCTAATCTTTGCTACCGAGAGCCATGAATAGCTTATACAGGCAGACAGTTCATCTGTTCATCTGTCCGCGAACTTTTTTAGTTCAAATGTGATAATAGTACTAAACGAAAGAATATAGATTTGTAAGATGTCTGGAGATTCTGGCTATGTGCAAACGCCTGAACAAAACGAATATACCCCCAATCGTCGTCGGTGTGTAGAGCAATAATAATGATAATAATAATAAAATTAAAAGTAGCCGTGTTTTTGACTATCATAGCAGCTATACTTGTTTTACGAAATTGAATGCAAATGTTTTGACTCTTAATGTAAAACATTCCCAAATAAAAACATTCGCCGTGCAAAGGCGATTGTTCTCCTTTTACTTAAATCAATTTTAATAATGAACACCACACCAATTGAATGTAATTCAATGCAATAGTTAAGCAATGGAAAGAACAGCGAAAACAACGATATTAACGGTAAGACCGATGATGACGATGATGATGATGATGATGATGATGATGATGATGATGATGATGACGGCAACTTAACCAACCAAGCCTTTTACTTTTACCACTGGCCATGATCGACTATTGCAAGGTAATACTATTGCGGGCGTTTTATATATATATGTATATGTACGTGTATATGTAAATATGTGGTTGTAATCGTTTGTATTTTGCTTGTTTCTGAAATTTAAGGGGTTTCTTGGTTTAAGTAAATACCAAGCGAGTGTAACGATTGTTCGTTTCTTTTTTTCTTTTTGAAAATATCCTCGAAAACAGAAAAGAGATTATGTATGGCTTGTAACGCATCTTTGATACCCATATAAATATATATGTACGTACGCTCAGGCGTATGCAACATTTTTCATTTATTCAATATTAACTAAGCTTAAGCGTCAGTTTATAAAGAATGAATAAAATAAATTTTGACTTTTTGTTTGTTTCAAATTTGTCCACATTTTGCTTGGTTTAAATCTCAAAATTAATTTTGCTAATTTATATTAATTATGAGGAAATCCACAAACAAATTATACGACTTGTAACCTTGTAAGGTAATATAGCGTAAAAAGAAACTTAAGAATCTGTACATAGTTTGAAGCTAACAAGAAGATCGATAGTCATTATATAAGTTTCAGATCGAATATATATAATGTATACCTTATAAGATCTTCGATCGCTATTCGTGGCCATCGTTTGCCGCCACTTGACATATTATATTACAATTCCTTCTATTGTTGTTGTTTATAGAAATTGAAATGAAAAAAAAATCATTTCTTTTGCATGAACTCGAAAGGGTATGCGACCACCACCGTACTCCTATAATATATGAAACATTCAAAAAAGTTTCACTTAGTCTTGAAGTTATATGTACATAATTAACTGGCGTAAAAGATTTCAAACAATCTAGGTATCCCGCATGCCATCGGTCGGCATTTTAATCATTGAAGGCGCGATAGCTTTAAAAATTATTTTGAGTGGAATTATTTATTGAGCTACTCGCAGTTGTCATAAAAGGTACACATAAAAAGTGAATAAATCTGAAGAGTTGTTTTATTGAATGTTGCGATGGAAGGCCAACGATAGCAACTAACTGTTCAGAGTGGCATGCATATCCGCCTTTACATGCATGCATACATACGTATGTGTGAAATTAATCATGGGTATCAACAAATTCGGCTCAGGTCCTGCTATGTTGGACTTTATATTTTATTTTTATGTTTTATTTATTTATTTGTTTTTTATTTTTTACATAAAAATATAACTTACCCCGTTTATAGCTACCCATATATATATATATATATATATATATATAGTATGAATATTTAAAATAGTCCACATATCATTTATATATATATACATATATATATATATATATAGCATCAAAGAAAAAAGTGCTTACGTAGACGCATTCGTGTTATGTACTCATTCTCTGTTGTATTCATTCGTTTATAAAACATTTAGGGGAGACATTTAACGCAGGTGTCAAACAAAAAGAATATTTAAGAATGTGGACACAGGTTATGTGCAGCCATTCCATGCTTTTAACGGCAAAGAGGAAGGTATGCGTTCGCGTGTGCTTAAATTTACATGCATTTGTTCGTTTATTTTTTTAATGCTACATTTTTCATTTTGAAATATTTATAAAATGACAAATGCGGTAAGTTCTGGACAATTATTACAAAAAGGTGAGCAAGAATTGAAAGGTATTATATCGATTACTTTAAAAGATTTCGAAAAACATTGGCTTATAAGCATTTTGAAAACATTTCACATTCGCTACCGGAAAATGTTACTTTGCTAAATTTATCCTTCCGTTTGTAACAGAAAAGGGTTCACAAATGCTTCCATAAACTATATATTCTAAATCGGTAGACTATGTTGATTTTCCTCCGGTCTAACCGATTTTTCAATTAATAAAATCATATTTCCACCTTCCCACCTTTCCACGTACGCCTAGGTTAGTACGTTTTAACTTTTTCCTTTAAGCGCAAAGCTTGGGCAATCGAAGCAACCAAGGGATAAATGAAAAATAATCAAATCTCTAAATTGTTAATTACATCGAGGACTCTCTTGAATCGATCGCGTTACCTTGCCTTTGCTTTTCAGTTTTATTTTATTGGTTTAAATTAACTTCAAGCAGTATGTTATGCTTGAAAGGATTATCCCGTAGAAGTCGCCAATATGCAGAGCAAGCTCCGCAACATAAATTGCGTAGCACCTAATGATTATACGTAGATCACTAAGTATATCGCGATTGTTAAGTCACTTTTCGCGGGTTCGTGGTAGAAAAGACTTGGTCGACTGAGTGCGCTTAGCGCTTAGCATACATGCATAACACTTACCGATTGGGCATATATCCACTAGCCATATCTCTTTTCCTTTTTTTCAGTCTTCACCGACAGTACCCCAATTTTTAACCGAAATATATCAAAACATATACTAAAATATATAATATATATCTGTATATATATATATATATATATATATATATATATATATATAGTGGTTTACTACAATATTATATACATCTTAGTATATGGAATATATATATATTCTGTAGTCCTTTATATATATACAAGTAGGTTCAGCTCAATAACGAATAACCAACAAGAACACTTGAAAACACTTGTTCAACAGTGTTTTGAAACATAATAAAAATTTTTTTTTGCTTACCAATAACTTCATCTTCTACTGTATGGGTTAAATGTTTTATAAAAAAGGGGATTATAACAACAACAATACAAAAGGGTAACAGCTCTTTAAGTTTTACGTTGAAGCACATACACTTAATATATAAAATGGCTCAGTTGCATAACCATTAAAAGCCGCAGTAACAATACTCAACTTACTGTATATGTATTTGATTGTTATTGTTAAGGTATCAATTAATATAGCCTAGCATGTAGTTGACATTTATAGCCTGACTTACATGTGGTTATGTAGAACATGTGTGTCTATGCTTACAACGATAACAACTATCAACATGTCATGTGTTAGCTTCAAACTTCTTAATAACTTAAGTCAACTTTATCGTCATTTAAGTGCACGTGTGTATGCTCTGACACGTATTAGGTCACCGAACCTAACCCTATTATATATTACGTCTACAAAACATTTACAATCTAGTAGAATACATACAAAATTCTTATGTGTTAAAAAGTTTAAAAAATTGCAAATGTATTGGGATTCGCGCTACAATGTTCCTATGCCGATCAACGAAATTCGGAATTGTCGATCCTATACCAAAATT
Source organism: Glossina morsitans morsitans (assembly GCA_001077435.1). Taxonomy (NCBI): domain Eukaryota; kingdom Metazoa; phylum Arthropoda; class Insecta; order Diptera; family Glossinidae; genus Glossina; species Glossina morsitans. The sequence goes on from CCAG010005117.1 coordinate 7,076, forward strand.
GATCGCACACTAGATGATCTCAAGCCAAAATTCGTCTCCTTAGAGGAGAATATGAAATTGGAAATGCTGATAGGATCCGCACCCGCAATATTCCGATATAAATATCAGTATAAGATTTTGACTATAAAAATGGAACGTGAACAGTTGTCACGCCTACTGTTAAGGAAGAAATGCGATACTTTTATATATTTACGAAAAATGATGCATTGGAAGACAGCTCGCTTTAAATTTCCAATCGAAGTCACGCATTCATAATAGGTTCGTAGAGGCGTCCTCGTCGTAGATCTCGGCCAGAATGTCAAGAATTCATTGAGAAAAAGATTATTTAATATTTGCTTTACTTCCAATAAGCGATGACGACAAACAAATGCGGTCCAGACGGTAAGGGAAGGCCGTAGGCGAAGATGTGTTTTGAATGTCCTTCATAAAATTTCATAGCAAAGATATTGATTTTCGAGTTTCTTTTAAGCTGCGCCAGCCAACTAGAAGGAATGTGCACTAGCTTAGGGACTTAACCAATTTCTAGTGTGATATAAGCCCAAGCGCTCCAGATATTTGCAAAGATTTCAAAACACATTGTTTTTAAAATTTACTTCTTATTCGCTATAAATTTTTTCCCCTGCTTGGGACACACTGTTAGTTCAAGCATTTTCTACATATTCATTCGTTAATCCAAATCTAGTGAGCGTTGTTTCATATCTAACGTGATTTTTGTGTTAGGAACTGTTGCTATATTGGGTTGATGTAAAAAAGCCATAGTGCCATATGATTACATATATACATGCATACATACATACATACATATATACAAATGTCCACGCCTACATACATGACACTCATACTTATGTGTAAATATTATAATCAATGAGCTATTTAATGCCAACAATACGTTTGCTTTCATCTTTTTGCTGTATTTCTGTTGCGTTCTTTCCTTCTCGTAAAGCCTGACGACTACCAGTAACAAAAGGATAAATGTTGAAAATGTAGTCGGATAAGCATTAAAATTCACTTGGCATAAATGCCAATAAACACAAAGAACACAGAAATTCTAGCAAACGGTTGCACACACGCACACAATGACACACTTGTGACGGAATTCATTTACTTTCCAAACATTTTATACAATATACTGTGCACTGCACTGCACTGCACTGTACATGTTAAACTTTGTTTTAAAACAAACGTCGAGATTATTGGATTTTCGCATAATTTATTAAACTTTAAAATACGTGTTTAGTTTAAGGCTCCTTCACACATGCATATCGATGCACACATGTGATTATATATACATATATATATATATATATATATATATTGTTGTTAGTTGTTATAGTTGGGCAAATGTTTAATGTTCACCAGAGAAGATAATTTTATAAACAGAGGTTTTGTAGTTTTTCCTTTCGCCTCAGCGAATGGTGAACGTGTTAATAGACTATTATTACGCAATATATTTGTTTAAATCTATCATTTATTTCTAGCACATCAGTTTAGATTATTTATCGCTACACAAATATCTGATGAATGCTATCTGATGTTTTAAAGTTGACGACTTTTTTTCGAAAATATATTCATATTTTTACTTACTTTTACATACTCACTTAACAGGTTTTGCAATCAGATAGTCGTGTACCTATAGTTGTACAACTAACGTCCATTAATCTTAGTGGTGCGTAGTCGTAAACAAAAAGTCTATATTTTAGATCAAGGCAACGTTCAAACTGATCATATATTGACGTTGTGCGTTCGTGTATTCGATCACATTTGCATCACATTTAGTTATTCTTCCATCATGCGTTGAGTTTGCGTAACTCTTTCATCCAAACTTGTCTACTATTTACTGCGTTCAAATTATGCCTATGGTCTCAAAGGGCTGTTCACTATCGAATTTGTAATCTGTCAGATGTCGAAACCAGCTCGCACATGTTTTAACATCTAGAACATGTTCACACTATAAACAAAACTAAAAAAAAAAAAAAAAAAAACGTGAACCTCTTTGCTTTGATTTAATAAGAAAAGCAATGGATTCCGTAAATGCTTGTGCGTATGTGCCGATCGATCATTTCACTATCAAAACAACAGCAATACTATTAGAACTGGGTAATAATCTACACTGCCCCGCTTAACAAAATTCTTCATGTATGCTGAAGACAACATACCACTTAAAAATTTAAATCTCACCCTTGCACCCCTTGCAGTGATAGGATTCAAAACAAAAAAAACAAAAATTTCGTTAAGCTAATTTTTTTGTTCGTTCCTTTTGCCAGAGACCAAAAAATGAATTCATCCGTCGTAATACTAAACGATTTAGTTGAAGATTTTTTGAAAGTTGGAAATATTTAAAGTAACCGTCATATGAAAAGTTACAGTAAAAGTTATCCAATACGATTCATCCTCAACGCAAGTAGAACTTACTTATGTGTTAGTAAAAATTAAGCGCAAGAATAGCAATCAATCTCCTTTGCATAATCCGAGAAAACCCGTTCATCCCCCCACTGAAGCTTTCACATAGAGGGTGTACCTATGAACGCAATTGCCACTTGACAAGGCAACTTAGTACCTTTTAAGGACTTTTTGCTATTCAATTTCCTCCTTATTAGTAGCTTTCAAGTTCCTAACCTTTCTATTTAGAATTCGTAAAATACGCAAACTCTTATACGAAGTGATGATCCATTCAATGCTATCTATATAAGTATCATGTCGGAGCAAATTGCGGTAAGGCAAACAAATTTACCAGAGCTGCAGATATAGAGCCTAGAAGTACAACTTGTTTGCAGCCTATTAATAAAAGAAATTATTATCATGGAAAATGTAAGAAGACGGATGCAAGGATGTATCTGGTGTTACATTAAAAATAATGATCGAGTGTAGGGGGGAAAACTACTACTGCGTACTTTAACGGCGAACTGTGCCATTTTACCTTTTATTCCGTACGATTGCATATGTCTCAAGACGTTCTTTTTACAAAAGTTATTCCAGACAAGCACAATAGCCCGCGGATTCGTTATAAGTATAATAAGTACTTGCTGTGTGCTTTTTTCGATCGTTTTAAGGTCACCTCGTTGATTGCCATATAGTCATCAACCAATCCATAGAAAATAAAAAGCGGGTAGAAAAATTTTCAACAAACTCAACTGCATCAACACCGCAGTTTAAGGATTTTTAATAGCAATAATACATCTTCCCAAGTGCTCTTTTGTCGCCATACAGCATGGCAATCTACCGCGTTCACCTGACTTTTTGCTGAAAGTATTCTAAGCGGACTTTCAAATTTGGAATTTAGCTAATTTTGCTTCTATTCGCATTGTAAAAAATACACAAATATATTTTAACAAACCGGGTTTTTTCCAGAGACCAAAACTCCTTTTGCTTACCCCAATCTGATATGTTTCGTCATATTCAGCGATTTGCTGTTATAAGGTTTATATCAAATAAAATGAAACAAAAAGGTGTTCTAAAAATTGTAAACAAGAAAGAAAAGTTAAAAGAGTTATGAACAACAGGTGAGTTTGTGTTATACGAGTGTATGTAAAGAGATTTATAAACATTGCTTTTCACACCGTCTACCCTTAAATAATGCACATATAGACAGAAAATCGTGAGAGACAAGAAACCTTTGCATACTACAATGACAAGTAACTATCGTCCGTAAAGGAAGAAGCACATAAAACAAATAATGAAAATATCTTGAAGCTATAGCAAGATTAACCAGCGAGTAATTTTTTCAATTATTTGCAATAAGCACAAATTGTAGGAAGCATAAAGAACATATGTGTCCGCAACAAAACATATGTGTGTGTGTGCCTCATAGAAAAGTTAACAATCGTAATAACAATATAAATACGTAAATAAAAACTTAGGTAAAACATGAACACACTGCTGCTTATCTTCGTGATAGCACTGCTTCACAACTCATCAAAAATTATATTCTCTCAGGGTTACACTAAATATCCGTACGTACGACAGCAAACTACTTCTGCATTCTTCACTGAGGTTAACAAGCTGTGTCACACACATCCATACGCGCTATTCTCCCTTCTCCTGTGTGCGTTTTCGCTCCATTCGATTACATTTTTTTTGACAAAACTCAATCTGCACAACTAATCCACTCACATGCTTGTTCACATTATGCGAGCAAGAATATCTTGCCCTAACATACTTGCACATATACAGATGTGGAAAATTATAAATGTTTGTATGTTAATAAGACTTAGATACACTAAGCTGTTATTGCGTCTGAGAGACTTTGGCGTATATGCTTGCATATGTGTCCCGCTGTTCTAAAGCAAAAAAAAAAAAAAAAAAAAACAAATAAGAATAAAAAGCTTAGAGAGAAATCTTCAAAAGCTCCCACTTTTATTTAGAGTTTAATTAATTAATAGAAACCTTAAGCACTTCAGTTTCTGTCTTCCAATGACAATCAAACCCGTACTTATCATTGTAACTTCAACGAAACGATGCATTTCCAATTATCGCGTGCATATGCTATTGAAAAGTAAAATTCAATGATGAGCTCAGCCAACATCTATGGGATGATTAAATAGGTATGGGATTATTTCCCAATCAAACTCGCTCAGTCATTGTAACCTGATTAAGTTGTTTAATATGATTGGTCGATCTAAAAATCAATATCTTCGCCAGCAATTCTCAATTTACTTTCTCATTTGCCGTAGTCTCTTCTTATATTCTCAGACTTAGACACCACTGCCATCTCCCTACGGACTTCAATATGTATTTTTTCAGCATCAAACAATGCACACCAACGAAATAAAAACACTAACCGCGAACTAACAAGACATGTGGCATGTGGCATTATATCCGCATCCAATAAATGTGAGCGGCTTTTATTATAAGCACTTAATAGAATTGCATCATATACATATGGGTTGAGTCAATATAGTATAATATATAAATGGCGTTAAGATCAATTCTTTCTCGAGATAAGAGATAGATAATCTACCTGAAGAGAAAGAAAAGCGATCATACCATACACATTGATAAATTTTGTATAAAGGAAAGCAAAAAAGAAAGAAAAAATACATTAAACTAAAAAAATTTTCTAATACAAGCGTCATATGACTGTTTCTAACTTTTGGATTGGGGACACAACCCTTTACCCTTGCACACGCAAGACTCTCTCAAGGGCTTGTACTTGCCACAAGCGTTGAATGAATAAAATTTCATTTTGCTCATCCTGTCTTTTTATTACAAAAGCTTAAAAAAATCTATCAATCGTTCTTTGCCACACACAATCCCTTACATCAAGAATATCTAAAGGCGAGCCCTTTAAGCCCTTTATAATGGCTTAAGATGTCGTTGGAATGAAAACTAACGAATAGATAAAATTGTTAAAGTATTGGCGAAGATCGCTTCAGACCGGGTCTCTTTCCGTTTAACAAAAGTGTTGAATGTTATACGTTGAGTAAAAATTATCTCATAATTTCTGATGTATGATGTGATCAGAAATAATCCGTATAGAGCGTATAGCTAGATAAAAACGATAATAACGATATTAACAAAACGATTTTAAGAAGAACAGCTGAATTTCAAGCGAAAAAGATAAGAACAAAATCATGTAATAGGCATCGAGTCTCGTCGTGTTTATCAAATGTGTCTGAAATGGATACTTGAATATTCGTGTTTCACTTTTCGAAAGAATGGTAGTCAACCGGTTTACACTTTCTTTCACTTTTTCTTTTTTCTTACTTCTTTGCAGTGTCGGTCTTGCGTTGTTGAGCTCTACGTATGACTTCAGCAGTCGTGGAAACAAATATAATTTCTTAAGGAAGTGTTCAATCGATAATGATGACAGTATTAACTACGATGATAACCATGTTGCTGATGAATGATGACTGGGAAGGAGAAGACGGTACAACGACAACAAGCGACTGTGATGTTGTCATGAAATGTTGTTGTAATAAAGGGAAACCTTTACAGAGACAGCCAGACTGAGAGAGAGAGAGAGTGAGTGAGAGAGATGGAGAGAAAAAGAGAGAGCGAGATAAAGAGAGAGAGAAAGAGTTTTTAATGAAAAAAGCAAAAACTTAAGCAAGCATAATATTACGAAAAGAATACATGGAAAAAAACAATGGCAACATCCTTTCACTAAAGATTGAAATTGGAACTGAACACATACACACGAGCACCGAAGCACTTACTCATATGAATGAAATAAATAAAAAAAAAAAGGAAAGGAAACGCACTCCTACCGGGAATACAAATAAGTTCTGGTGTTTTCACATTTAAAACAAAATCCGAAAAAATTTTAAAGTCGTTTAAAGAAGAGGGATAAGAGCGGGAAATTTATTCAACTTATATGAAATTTTTGCTTTATTTGCGGGAAAAAACACCTCTTGCACTGTTCATCTCATCTCCTTGGTCAATGAATTATAGAACGTATATAAAACTCCATAAATAAATTTAAAAGTTCAAAACCTCATTGCCAGGTGGGAACTATACCTTACACGAATAAGCGAAAGTTTAATGTATATCTTCATACAATTTCGTCCCATTTCACAGATAATCGAACAAAACAAAAACACTCACACTTATATATCAAACATAATCGTATAATATAGAGCGAGGACCAAAATTAGTTATAAGAATTTATATGAATATCTACCTACGGTGAGATTATCCGCAAAAATTAGGGAAACGAAAGGTCGAAGTCCTTTCAATTAACATTAATAATAATAATAATAATAATAATAATAATATTAAATAAAAAAAAAAAAAAAATCCGAAAGCCTTAGATGCTAGTGCTTTAAGACTTTAGTCTAAGAATTTATTCTCTGGCTAAATTTATATAATAATAATAATAATAATAATAATAATTAACATTAAATGTGTTTATAGCAGATTAAAATGACAGAAAGTAGGGAGAGATCGTCTAGGTTTTCGCTGTTCTTCGATTAAAACTAAAGCGAGTAAAACATGCCGTAAACATACCGAGTTTAAAATTGTTTCGTATCCGTGAAATGGGTTAAATATACAGGTGTAGCGCGGGAGGTGAGAGTAAGTTTAGAGTAGATTGCAACAGGCCGAAGGGGCAGACTTCTCTTTAAATACATTACTTTGTCATATTTCTTCTAAGTGGGTCTGCCACCCCTTGGATATGAGAACATAAAAGAGAGAAAACAATTGAAATGTACAAGATCACATGATAATATGAAATGAAAGAAGTACATCGTATAAGTGTAAAAGAGAACGTGAGTCTATATGAGAAATATGTGCATAGGAGTGAGTAGTCATAAGTGAATTAATAAATAAACTCAAAGTTCACTGTTGTTCACTGTCACATAGACTCACCTCTTTGCTTTGTTTCTTCAATACACGCACCGCATAATCGATGGAATAGGACAAGAGCAAGAGTAAGATAATTCACTGATAATTGAATTTGGAAAATGATGATGTACCCTCACCAAACAGAAGGGAATTCCCGTTTCATTTAATTTCAACTAACACATAGACAAATTTATGCCATAGAGACTCTTAAACCAATTGAGTTGATGGAATAGGTGTTGAACGGATACAAAATTATACAAGTTTTGCGTTACAGAAGGATTGACTGTAAATATTTGGAAAATCTCCAGCTTTCGCCTCTAGCCTCTGTCATTCGTCGCGATATTCGTGGTATTTCGGGTAGAGATACGGTACATGTTCAGCGTCTTTTATTACCTTATTGCAAATAGTACGCCGAGGGCAAGCATGGCTCGTTTTCTTAATGCATATCTCTAATGGGGTATAAAATGTGATTCGTACATGATTAAAATGATTGAGAGTGTGTATGTAAGACTTATGTACGTATGTGCTAATGCATTTTTTTATATGTGACAAACAGATGGACAAAATGAATATGCGCGAAAGAAAGAAGTTTGCAAATTGAAATATACATATATTCAAGATTTACATTCGTATATACAATGCATGTGACATGTGTATCGTATGTCTGAACAAATGTTATTGTTTACAAATTCTTTGCTATGTTTTCTAATAACATGGTTTAAATTACAAATTATCAATTTGTATATATATGTATATATATTTATCGACCTGAATGTATTCAATATTTTCAACAACACAACAACACTAACAATTATAATTACAACTAGTGTAAACACACGTATTTATGAACAGGATATACGTGCGCACCATCTGTAAACTTATGAATACGATTGTTTACTCATGCATTGATGTGCAATATTTGTTTCAATTAAAACAAACTTATTATGTTTTATTTTTGATTTATAAACAAAAAAAAATTTTTTTTATTTTACATGAAAAGCAACAATGACATGTTACTTACTTAAATAATAAGCATTTATCTACGCACATACGGACAGTAAGAGATTGATAAAAGAAAATTTATTCAAGATTAAAGGGACGGGTAAAGTTGAAGCTTCCCACCGTATTATCATTTATTTGATAAGTAATTTTTAATTATTTAATTCATCAAATTACCCAAAAACAAATCATTATAAATAAATATTTTCAGTCACTATAACAATTCGCCTTGATGCGCCTCCGTAAAATTTATCGAAAAAAGAAACAGCAGAACAGAAATATGAAACCAGAATCAGATGTACTTACCTTTGATCCCTACAGAAGCACTATCGTTTCAAAAATGTACATAATATTTAGGGTTCTCTATTGAAAAACTAGTGAATCATTTGTTCAAAAATGTAACCGCAATAAAAACTGACTTATCCTATTTTCAAAATAAGCGCCTGATATGTCTCTGACTCAACTGAGATATAAGCTCTTTTAAAAGTATCCGGATTTAAAAAAAAAAACCATTTATTCGCGCTAGTTTTACTTTTTTAGCTGCTTGTCTTCGAAACAGGCCAAGACCTTGCCATCATCCAGAGCCACCTGGTCGCAAAGACAGAAATCCAACGCATAAAGTCGTATTTTAATTTGCGTTCATCTTTATATAAGAAACTCCTTGTATTTTTAGTGCATGCCCTAGTGCAGTCTCTAAAGTTTAGACTATATAGCTTTTATTTACCTTAGATCCCTTATGCACATTCAAGATGCCGTAGGAGTTGATTTCTAGTGCTTATCATTACCAGGTATATAAATAATAAATCGGAACTTTTGCCTATCGCTGATTGTAATTTTTTCTCACTTGTCGGTCTTTGGCTGCCAACTATTCGCAAATCTTCGCCATTCATCGAATTGGTTTGTTCGCATCTCCATACGAAGCAAAGCACTGCGCAACAAGTGTGTACGCCATCAATGGAAACAAATGATAATCGGAAGGTTTCAAACCTGTTTACTAAGCCACATGGACCAGCACTTGCCTATTGATTGCTTTCAATGTGTCGCGAATGTATTTTGCAATGTGGATGGATGGACGGATGGCATGTAAAAACGTTTTTTTAAACAGCACACCGTTCAAATCGATTAATTGTTGGCAGCCATGTTTGGTATTAAACGTTCTACCAGGGTTTAACCGACCACACCCCATTCGTCCCACTAAACGCAAACCTGTTTGCTATCTGGGACTTTCAAAATAAATTTACTTTTCATTCCGAAGAACGAGATCGTTTTGTATCGTTCGGGCAAACAAAACAGACTATTGGCGAATGCTATTTTCTTGGTACAAAACGGTTGGTACAACATGCGGTTTAATAGTAACAACATTGACCGGTAGACCCACCTATGGACAAATTCTGTTTTTACGTTTACATTCCCGGTACGAAAAAGCGGTTGATTAGCTTAGGATACACCTTATAGGTTAACTGCCATGAAATATGGCAAAGCATTACTGAAATCGTATACAAGATCTCTTAACGCATTTATCTCATCATTTCCTTTTCGAAAATAAAAGCTCGGATAAACGAATAAATGAAAATGCGATTGTTTTCTTTCGTAATATCCCAGCAAAAATTGTAGATGAGAGAAAAACAGTTAAATACTTCAGATATCTTGGTTTACACAGCATGCTGGAGGAGGGCAATTTTCCCTCTCTGTTGGTCAGAAACTATTCTAGTTGTTATAGTTTTTTTTTTAATCATTCTTGTTAAGTTTAAATTCTGGTCGTTAATCGACAGACAATTTGCGAATCGTTAGCTTTCGACAATATAACATAGCAAAAACATTAACTTGAAGATGACTAATAATTTTGTCTCCATTTCAAGCCAATAAAAGTTTTTATTTAATTCACCTCAAGCGAAAGGCAAAAAATAAATAAATAAAAAAATCCATAATACAGATAATCTAAATTTCATATTATATCGAACACAATAAAGTTTTAATATAGCCCACGCCCACATACACGCGCACATAAAATAAGTAAACTTTTCCTCTTATATATGTATATTGTATATATTACCTTATCAAAATAGCGATATCGATTTTCATAACCTCCAGCAATTGTGAAAACGAGCAGAAAGAAATGAAATAAAAAATAAAAAATAAAAAGAAAAAGAAAGGGAAAGAGAAAGAGAAAAACACGTTAACTCATTTTTACAGCTAATTTAATAGAATATATTTATCGAAAATCTCCAAGAAAATATCTTAACATCATCAAATTTTCATACTAAGCACACATACGAGGCTAAAGTGAAAAGTCAGTTTCTCATAGGATATGGAAAATTCAGCAAATTAGATAAATACAGTAAATGAATTAACTTATACGACTGGCATATGGAAGAAACTCCGATCCGATATTTTATATAATAATAAAGAAGAAAAAAAATTATTAAACATTAGTGATTTGCCGCATTTCTTGAATGCCAAGTCGACGGACTTCTTGTTAAATTAAAGAAATGATTTTCTTGTTAATAAGACCTGTGGACAAAGGACATGACTTCACGAAGTGATATGGCGCGATGATGATGCTTCACAGCAAACGAATTACATAAACTGAAGTTAGAGTGCATGTATACGGAAACACTGTGTGTTTCTGGTTGATCTTACAACAGTGCGATTGGCAGGAACAGCCCACACCATCAGCTAAGAGCGAGACTTCAATTAATAAATTATATCGTTGCACCTGGCGGCACGAATGCAAACTACGTATTTGAAAACTAAAGCACAAATTTTTAAGGTACCATTTTTTCTGATTCATTTCCGTAACTAAAGCAACTTTCTGGCGGATCTACCCTGCCTGTACGTACCCATTTGGCAAAGGGCAATAATATGCGGTATGTTTCAACATTACAAGGTCGTTGTTAACTATTAAGCGGAGAAATTGTCGCAAGTGTACTACCCTCGTATATAAGCATTTGAAGATTGAGGTAACATATTGTATGTTGTGTGTTGAATATATCACTGGCATATCTTTTTAATGTAATCAGTATTCAGGCTTGGCCTGATAGATCTTATACTACAAATACCATAATGTACAATGTGCATGATGGCAAAAAGATTTACAAAAATATTTATATATGAAAGTAGTAGGAACGATACAAATTTTCTTATGTTAAAATATTAAATGATTCGATTAAATTCTCTAACCTTTTAGATAAATTAATGAAATTATATGTATAAATAGCAATATAATTTTGTAAATTTTTATTTAATCCCTAACAGCTGCTTTTATATAATTTTAACTTGTCGCCAAACTACCGGTCACGAAATACAACAATTAATTAAAAAGAAAACTCGTGAAAGGCAATAGAAAAAAACCTTCAAATAATTTAAATTCACTTTTCAGCACTTCAAGCTAATTCGCTAACTACTCCTTGGGTTACGTGTTAAATAGAAATAGAACAGGAACCGTTATATCTCGGAGCAGTGTAAAGGCTGTTTGTAACTATGCACACATATATCAAGTAACGTTACTGGCTTTATTATAAAATATAATTTTTTCAGTCGTTGGCTTTTTTTTCCTTAAAGAAATTTAGATCAGTATTGTCTGTCTGCCGCATGTCGACATTTTTTCACTTATATAACAAAAGGCAATAATTGAACCGATTTACAACAAATATATTATGGCAATGTTATGATGAATGACGATAGGATCAGGAGGACTTTTCGCTTGGCAAAAATTAACTAAATGGCAAAAATCTATGCGCCGCTTATCGATAGTTTCCGTTTAAACAAACTGATGCGAATTTGCAATCAACGCTTTCACAATCTCCACGATTTCAGAGTAAGAGCGGAGTTAAACCTTCATCGCCTTGCTGAAGTCGAGAATGCAATATAATTGTAACTTTTACTGGAATGTTATTGCTTGCCTTTTCCGCCAAGAAAATTTTCCCTTAAAAATTCGGAATTTCTAAAACGAAACTTTAATGACGCGCTTATGCTTATTGATAAATTGACTATGGTGTTATTATTGTTGCTATCGTGGCATAGTCAACTGTAAGCGTTGTTTTATTTTACGAAATATATTCTGGGCGTTTAATTCCTGTTAAAAAAAATGAGTGCAGTTGTAAAGCGATTAAAGTCAAATTATCAGCAGGGCAAATGCTTTTCTAATTAACCCGGAAACTTTGAATGTATTTCGATGGGCACAGAGAAGTTAAAATCAATTTTAAAAAACTTCTTTTTATATAAAATATTGCATACTGTTAAAAACAGAGATAGAATAGAGAAGTTGCGAAATCCCGCGTGTCGATTAGTTGCATGCAACATTTATTTTCAAAAACTTATATTTAATACAAATAAAAATATTATTAAGTGTTGGTGTTCATATAGAAACGTATAGAAATATATAATATAATCGATTCATTCTTGCATTATTGGCAATATCTGAGCATATAGGTAGAGTACTTTGGTTTATATTTTTCAAATCAGTACAGCGGTTGTTGCCGCCAAAATTGCTTCATCAATTCTATAAATTTATCCAGTAGTCCCTATGGATTTATAGGTCATAGAGAATAGCGATGTTATGGGAATTAATTAACAGTTTTAAGGCTGATGGTAACCCTTTTAAAATATATTGAGAATGTACATAAGTTGGTAAGCTTGCGAATGTTGGTAGACCTGAAATGAATGAATAAATTTGTTAAGTAATAATTCGCGTTTTCTGCTAAAAATAAATTGCGCTCGGTTAAGGAACAATGCGTCACTATTTTTAATTGCCAACAAGATGATGATAACACAATGCGTTTATTGTTAAGTTGTACTACTTATATGCTATTTCGTAGCATATTGTTACGGAAATCCCAAATCTAGTTTCATTCCAACTAATTGATTTTCCCAGAAAATAAATTTCCGAAAGAAGTAAAAACCAAGTGAAAATTCATGCAAAAGCGGATTAGCGGAAAACACATCAATTATGGTAAGTTGTTTGTCGGAAAAAAACTTTTGAGTCGGACAGAAAGTTTATGTTAAGAATGTTGCCAAACTAAACGAACTGTAAATAATCCTACCCTTAAAGAAATTGATTGCAAATAAAACCATGATCTAGTGATACGAACCGTATCAAGAAAAGTATATTGAAAAAATATTTACAAAAATTAACTGCAACAATATATGATAAGCACGTTATCGTTGTCACACTATAACATATTCCGTAAATTCGCGGTTGTTCTATCGTAAAATACGAAACACACATTTTCTGGCTAATGGTACCCGATTGCTATCGTTTCGAGCTGATCCCCCGCTTCGTTGCATTTACAACGGAATATTAGATGTGGTGTTACCATGGTATACGTAATAAAATAACGCAAAAAGAAGCAAGCAGCTAAACAAACGAAATGTAAAATTTGAAAAAAAAATTAAAATTTATTAAAGAAAAATGTAAATAAAATATAAACTATCCGCCTGAGTGTCCGAGTAGGCAAAGGATCTCGACTAACAACTCAAGTGTGATAGAGTTTTCAATAAAACCGATGCTTAGATGCCTTAAATGCTAGTGCTTTAAGGCTTTACTCTTAAAATTTATTTCTTTGGCTAAATTAATTATGATGATAATTGTAATAAAATATAAATTGAAGCAAGTAACTGTACTTAGAAGTTTAACTTGACTATCAAGTAATCAATATTTCGATTTTATGGGGAAAAACTAATCGATCTTGTCGCATTATTCCCAACAACGGTGAACAAAAGTCATAAGAACATCGAAAGGAGATAGGAATTGACCGATACCGATGTCGCCGTCGCGTTTTTTTGTTAAATCTAATAGAAAGCGGAAGAATATAATTGAGTATAAGAAAGCCCACAAATCTTACATATGACAGTCTTAAATCAAAACAGAGCTATGTCAAGGGAGGAACTGCGATCAAGCGGTCGGTCCAGTATGGTATTGATAAAACTACTTTTTTTGTGTGTTAAGCTCTATTACGGTTTTTTTTTTTTTTACTTTTACTTCCAATACAATGTATTTTAAGGCATTTTGCTCCACTACTAACCGTTCGGAAATTCTTTTACCACCTCTAACGCGTTCTCCATCAGGTAATTGCACAGCATAGAGAAATATTCCAGCAAATGAATAAAGAAATTTTTAGTCTTAATTGTTTGTATACATATATATATATGTGTGTATATTTTTTAAATTTATTATTTAATTTTGAACGTAAAAGATAAGTCCGTTTAAAAGTTGGTAAATAGCTTGCAACACTGCGTAAACATATAAATCTGCAACTCGTTAGCCTGCTGCCTTCTTTAACATCGAAAACCCGTAAAAAACTGGTCACAGCAGAACTCCTTTTTGAATTTTAGTATTTGGACAATATAAAATAACTGTTCCAAATATATATGCTTTCGTGTAAGAAGTAGAAGTAGTATTAGAAATATGCGAGCAATCACAACAAGTTTTAATATTTTTTAAAAATCTTTTATAAACGCGCGTAGGGCAAAATGGGATTCGTTTACATAGCTGATAGTCTTCTGTTTCGGAATTTTCACAGAGATAGTAACTAAGGTAGAGAATTGCATTTTTGGTTTAACCCTTTCGCGACGCATCATTCATACCACATCTCTCAGATTTTCGCGACGGTGCAACTGAACCATTCTTCGTTACCAATATGTGCTTGCAACATACTATTGCACACACTGTTCGCTAAATTGTTTATATTAGTTTTTGCGTTGGCTAACGCCTGCAGTAGCTTTAAGCCAATGACTAAGTGTGGACCAATAATTGACCTTCGTGTGTCGACGGCATCAGCTGCTGTGATGCACCAAGTGGCTATGGTATATAGACAGCATCCGTCTCGAAAGGGTTAATGTCACAAGTGAAATGATAAAATCAGCACACTTTCATTCTTTGATATTGCAAGCACTTAGAGTCGTTTAAGTAATATTTTGAAATTTTATCACTTTCAGTTTTTTACCTTTGTTTAAAAGTGTGTTCTAAACGTCTTTTTAAATATGAAAATCATTTATGTGTACATTGTTGCTTTAAGAAAATTTCAAGAAAGAAAAAACACTTAGCAGAAACCTTTCGGAGAAACTGTACAAAAGTGCAAAGTACTTTTCAAAATTTAAGGAGAAAAAAAAATAGATAAATAAAAAAAAATAAAAATAAAAAAATAAAGCATTTTTAAGACGCCGTATAGAGATGAGAGTACAACTCTTAAGAAGAAAAGTCACTTGTAAAGTCAATACTGGTGAAAATGATTACAATTACAATGACTAAAACAACAACAAACAAAATAGATACGAGCAAAACGATTTTACGCAACAGAAGACGAATAGTTAATGCCCATCCTTGCGAATTTCAACAAACTGAAAATGTTTACCTTAACAATACGTCGCAAAGATTATCTATAAAAGGAAACGCGATCGCACAAGCAATAAGTCGTAATATGTCGAGATAAAATTTTCGAATGAAGTAAGGACTGAAGGGCTGAATATTTATTCGAAATTGGCATTTCTTTCTTCTTTCGGATGTTCTTCAGAATTCACGATTTCACGGGATAATGTTCTCTATATGCATATATGCTATGTACTCTCGGCATTCGACGAAAAAAATACAATTAAGTTTAAAATGTTTATATAAAAGTATTTTTTATGCTCTGAGAACTCGTGCGCCTATAAATTATTTAGCAAAGGTAACACACTTTTCAAATTGTAGTTCAAGAAAGTGAAAAAAAAAGCGAATTGTGAATGAAAGATGCTGGCTGGTGTTGATGTAGCTTTGATGTTGAGTCGAAGAAAAAATGAAAAAAAAAATGAAAAAAAAAATGAAAAATAGAAAAAACATACTTTCCCCTACTAATAGCAAAAGATAGTCCTTGTATCAATTGTAGTGTTGATGAAAAATATGTACAAAAACTCTATATATATATATATATATTTAGATAAATTTATATGTACACGTATTAAGTTGGCGGGGAACTTCTGCCGTATTTTAAATAAAACACTTAAATTTGAAGATGTTTGATGCATTTCTCATTACTCGAATGCCTGCGAATGCCGAGTTCCTTTACAACTACAACATTTACAACTAAGCTTCCCAATGTGCCACATAAGTTTTTACAAGCAACCTAAGCCTTGCTCCCTTACTGGAACTCATACAAAATGCACTGATACTCAAACGGTCTTTATCCACTGCCATCTTATTCATTCTGCATTTCGCAACTAACAAATGAAGCGTATTAAAAGTCCTCTTGTCCTCTTATAATCTACGAGAGGTATGCTAAATAATAAGCTCCCCCATGAAGCATTGTAACCGCTTTCCTTGCCCTGCCAAGTGAAATTACCTGCAAATAGTAAGATTCGACAGAACTTTCCCGTTACCCTATTATATAGATGTATATATATATATATGTATATACGTGAATGTATTGAATCGACTTTTTCGACCCCATTCAATTTTTTGCTCTCAATGATAGGGGGAAAAGACAATTCAGGCAGAGAAAGAGAGTCAGAGAGAGGGAGAGAAGGAGGAAAACCGAGACAAAAGCTTCGGTATATACAGCCTTATATAAATGTATATGTTTCACCTATATTTATCCCATTTATGGAATGAAAGTAGATAACGGATATACTGTGAACAGAAAATAAACATAACATAACATAACATAAGACTGTAAGCGTGCACTTATATTTATCCTATATATAAAAAGAATTGAATATAAATATTACTAACACATAGATAGATATATATTAAGTTAAAATATCATATTAAACAGTTTGCTTATTATATATATATATACATATGTGTGTAATTCCTTAGCGGCACTTGAAAGATCCGGCTTGACCGTGTGTCCATATATAGTAATTCCTGTGTCTTTTATATATGCCTGTATAGATTGTACGGCAATGTATGAGATATGCGATAGTTTATACTATATTTTATTTATACATTATATATATATATATATATATATATACAGCTTCTAGCTTCTAGACTCTTAATATATAATGAGAAAGAAGTGAAAAAGGAAAGCGAAAACGAAAATGAAAAAGCGCCCACATAATATAAATCTTAACTATATATACATGTATATCTATACACATACACATACACATACACATACACACACATGTTAGTGGTATGTATGTTCTAGCATAACAAATTTTCCAACAGATAAAACGTGGTATCACAGAGTATCTGTTTTTCACTTTGTTGTGGTTTTAAAGTAATATGAAGGGAAAAATCTATGAAAATATCAACAAACCAATCTTCCATTATGATGCTCGATAGCAAACTTAAACAATTCAGCAAAGGTTATTACAGTTTATAAATAATGGAAATTGTGTTATGTAAACTAAATATGTAATAAATAAATTTTCTTTAAAACTAAAAATAAAAGATAACATCGAAAAACATCTTTGATAATAATACGAAGAAAGGAAAAACCTGTAATTCAAAATGGAACACAATTTTGCATATTCTTATTTACCATAGAGCATTTACATTGAACAGAAGAAGAGTGGCGTGCAGCTAGCGCATTAGAAAGCTGACAAAAATGTAATCAGTAAATTTGTTTTGCAAAAATTTACTGCAATCTCGGCTTCGTGATGGTGTTGATTTTCAACATAATGCAATAAGTGATGCATCTAAGCGTAATTCGCTGTTTCTTTCCCCTATAAAGGCTGAAATTCAACTCGCGACACTTAGCTCTAATGTTTACGTCCATTTAACTTTAAAGATATATTTGCAAAATAAAAATTGTGTTCCAAAATTTTTTCATGATTTTTATTCACATTTTTGCTTTTCATCTTCTAACTGATTTTCGAAATACATATAGAGTAAGCAAGTCGATGCGAATCAATTCTTGCTGCCATAACCTCGAAAATGAAGATAGAAAACTCAAATTTGAAATATCGATTGCTTCAGCGAAAAACGGACGAACTCTTCTTATTTTCGTCTAAAATCTACAATTCCATAAAGATAGTTATGAAGGAATGTAATCTCCATCAGAACAATGTCCATGTGCGTTGCTCTGCAGCAAAGTCAATTTAAATTTTGATGATGAGGGAATAGCCCTCTTCGTATTTCATTAGTCCAACTAAGGAAAGCTTTTCGGAAGGAAAGCAAGTCGTTTAAAGACACTTCGAACTTTGTTCCCGGAAAAACAGAGGTGCATGGTAAATCCAAGGAAAGCCATGCACTCTTGAGGCAGAACGTGCTCTAAGTATGCCTCTACGTAACTAAGTAGCAATGTGTAAAATTTCGCCACAAAGATTTCCTGAATACTTTTCGTACTCTGAGCCGTCTTATCTCGATTCAGTGAAGAACTTAATTGGTTTCTATTTGCATTTGGCATTTAAAAATATTGCACTTAACGTCGGTACTTTGGGAGTTTCTCTGTTTTCGTTATGAATTGAGATATGAATCCAAAATATCTCAAATGGCAATAGCAGGGAACTTTGTGCTCTAACTGCGTTGCGGCGCGCTATCATTTAAAATGGAACAAACCGAAAGTTATTTTTTTAAAGCTGTTGACGGACTCCTGACATGCATACTCTAAGGACTTTTGAAGCGGAAAACTCGACACAGCACTTTTTCTTTTCGAGCGTTAAAATGTGTTTAGCAGAATTTCGTGCCTTAACTTTCAATCAAAAATTTTCGTTAAGTTTTCTTATTTGCGATTTTTAATAAATTCTTGCGTTTATAAAAAATTTGTAATAGCGAGCAATAATCTTTTATTTATCGCTTCGAGAAGCGCTCTGAATTTGCTTAAAAACAACATCTCCTTCAAAAGTTATATGGTCCTTCTAGTTCTCCATGCTCCATGCTGTAAAATCTACATAATGAGTTATTTTTAGTGGAGAACGGTAAAAGTTAGAGAACCAAAAGAGTTAACGACGTCTTACATCTTCTGCACTTTACGGTGGTAGCAAAAGTGTAATTAAGAAAAATCGCTTCAGCGACAGCTACGGTGTCTTTACACCCATGTACACTTAGGTATGGGCGGCTGAAATTCCTGACACCAGTAACCACTGAATTGGTAGGACCTGCCAGTAGTAGTTTAAATATAGTTAGCAAAAACCTACGAACATCGCCCCAATCAAATAAAGAGAAGCAGTTGAAGTCAATATTCTTAAAGACTCCGTGTTTTTCTTTTTTAGATCCTTGTGTGCCTACGCCGCAACAACTAAATTTATATTTTCTTCTTTCATCTATTCTTAGTTTTCAAGATGAAATGAAATCCCGAATAAAAGGTGATATAAGTAAGAAACAGCAGCACTTGATAATAAATATAAAAATGTAATATAAAAGTTTATTCCTAGGAAATGTAGAAAAAGAAGAGTAAGTAGCGTATGGTAGTTTTAAAAAGCTTCACACACCTTTTCATGGATAAATTTGAGAGCCATAAGCTGCGAATATCATTCAATGTCGATCGACATTTTCATTTGATCGACAATCGCCGTAATAACAACAGTTGACAAAAGAAAGGATCAGAAATTTCATAATGAAAATTCGTGAACAAATTTCGACATTGGGAAATGTCCCTCCCTTGATCACACCGAACACGCGTCAAGCATAAAACCCTATTATTACATATTTTCATTAAGTCTAATACGGAACATATATGTATACATACGCAGAGATTCATAAACAAGGACGTGTGTTATCTGTTGTAGAAATGGAGTAAATATCGCAATCATGTCTCCGAAATATTGCGCTGCAAATCCTATCATCTGAATGTCAGATTATTCGAATATTATGCAAATATCACTCGTATTTCTACGAGAAAGTGAAATGACTTTTATTTTACTTGTTCGCAGAAATGTTAAACTTTGGTTCTTTAAATAATCCTTCGAATGCGGGAAAAAGCGGAAATTTGTTTAAATGCCATAAATATCTATCTATCATAAGTAAGGGATGATATATGTTAATACAATCATTTCATTTGCAATATGTCTACATATTTATTAACATTGTACTCCCTCCATTGACGTGAGCAGAAGTTCTCTAATCGATTTAATCGTTACCGTATTAGAGATATATAAATTTAAAGAGCTCAACGTATGCCTTTACGTTTGAAGAAATTAATAAATGAAAAATTTCGCAAATTTGCAAATCCCTCGCTCCTTGGCCGCAATCAAACGGTAAACCATATAGATATTTATATATATTCATTCTAGAAAGAAAGATTTTATTTCTTCTTCAAGAATTTTCTTATTTTAATCTTTAACTACATTTTCGCTTATTAATTTGATATTCTAATTGTTTATTTATATATCCTTATATATCCTTACATATATATATATATATATATATATATATATATATATATATATATATATATATATGTATATGTATACATATATATCTATATGTATATATATACTTTTTTTTATTTTTTTTAATTTATTATATATGTAAGCAAGACCGCACAACTATTGATTGACGTTCGCTAAAAATTCGTTTTCTAATCGGAAAAATTTGTGTGAATGCACAACGACTTTAAACACACAACTAAAGCTATGCAGCAGAGATTGCAATGAATTGTTAAATATAAAATCAAAAGCAGTAAACCGTAGAAGAGGATTGTAGCACAGTTTTTATGTCGAATGCTTTCATGAAAATCTACCACAAAGGAGATAACAGAGAGTTTTCCTTATTGTCGAAACGAAAGAGAATTTGAGAGAAAAAGAAAGAAGAGACAGAATTGCGAAAGAGAGTGTATCTCTGAGAGTTATCTCTGACGGATAAACAAAAAACGCATTGTAGCGGAGAGCAACAATGACGTATTTAAAAAAGCTTTCAGAGAGCAAGAAGCAAAATATATATATGTATGTACGTATAGCAGTAATAAAAATAACAATAGTGATAGTAATAAATATACATATACATATATATATAGATGATATATATATATGATGTGTATATGATATAAATGTATATAATAATTTATACATATTGTAAACAATTTTAATAAACAATATATAATAAATTATTATGACTATGTTTATTATTATTATTATTATTATTATTATTATTATTATTATTATAAAGATTTTATTATTACCTGTAACACTAATTTTAACACTATATTTGAACCTTTTTTGGAAAGGATAAGCGTTACGTAGAACTTATATTTCTTAACATTTTTTTTCTTTTCAATTATCTTTTCAATCAGTCGCCCGTCGTCAGTTTTAGCAGCAGTGAGGCAAGGAGTCTTTATTGCTTCATCTGCTTAAGCAAAATAGTAGCAGTAATAGCCGGGTCATAAAAACTGCCGGCTTATAAGCTTTCTTTTAAATGCGTAGCATATCGAGGGTTTATAAAGAAATAAAATATTGAAGGAAATATCTGAACCAGCAGGAGTTACGTCTTCTATATTGTACGAAAAGGAAAATTGGCACATGTCCAAGAAAGTAAAAGGGATATGAAGCATGTACAGACATGTCCGGATATGCGCTTATATATTTTACAACAAAAAGTACATAGATGTTGGTTGTAGTTGGTTTAAGTCACTTTTGATTGAAATTGATGAATAAGATTCTCAACGATGTAAAGAATCCGCAATTTAACCCTAGCATAGAAGAGTGTACTATCAAGTTGAACAGTATAATCAAATCAAGAGTTTTTAAGCTACAAAACAATGCAAACAACTCTTTCTGGCCTTCGCATTCTTTGGAGGTTAAACTGGCACACAGTCGACATTCCATAGTCCACCGCTACTAGCTAAAGAGCTAAATGGTAATATGCAATGTCTGCTATAAAAAATATATTCGTAAGTATGTATATAATATACGATACGTAGTTTAGCAAAATCTATTTTCTGTTCACCATTAAACGTATCATCCTAATGGTCATCATACTACATAATCAATTGTATGTTTGGAGTTATTGTCACACATTTCCTATGAACTTTTATCAAATATTTTGATTTCTTTAAATTTTTGTATTGAAAAATGGTTTCCATGCACTTAGTGCAAATGAATCGTTTACCATTGACCGGCTTGCATCATTTGCAAAAAGCTGTAAATGGAATGCGCAATTGTCCACAATAAGGTCTTCTTGTGTTCTTCTAAGAAAAGGAAAGAAAAGAAAAAAAAAGATGGAACAGGGAAGAGAGAAAAGGAAATGAAATGAAACGGGGACAGGCCGATGACTTGAAAATTTCAAGTGTCCCGTGTTTGTAAAATTAGCTGCCACCGTTTTAAAAATTGAATGTAAAGGGCTTAGTTTTATCGCAAGTAGTGAAGGAAAATAATCGTTGCTCTTATTTATAACCATACATGTCCAGATGTCCAAATGCGTCGTATTCAATGTTGCAATACAATGGACAAACAGCATTGGGAATCAGTTGCACGCTTTTGTTCCCTTCTTCCATTGCTAGCAGTAGCGGTGTCTATTTGGAAAATAGTTTTCTCTTCACCATACCTTCACGCACAATAGTGAACATATCGCCTTTTGATAGTTTTCGAATGTCAACTATTTTCGGCAAATTCGACTTTCGATTGCCTTGCTTTTTCGGGGTTTGCTGACATCTATAGCTGTCAGCATCTTCGCTCTCCTTACGACTTTGCTTAAACTCTGTAAAGCACC
The DNA here is from genome assembly GCA_001077435.1 of Glossina morsitans morsitans. Lineage (NCBI taxonomy): Eukaryota > Metazoa > Arthropoda > Insecta > Diptera > Glossinidae > Glossina > Glossina morsitans. Next base: position 29,922 of record CCAG010005117.1, read on the forward strand.
GAAAGCGATAAATTAGTTATAAACGGCTACAAACAAAAAAAGTTTATGAAATTTCTTAAGTTTATATGAAACCTTTCCATAGACCGCACATATGCCATTCGTCCAAATTTACCAGGCATCGTCATATATAAATGTTATTGGTTTGCGCCACTATTTGACAAATGCTTACTTCAGGTGTATGTATGTGACAATGCTGAACAATATATAAATGAGAATAATGAATATGAATAAAAAAAAAAAAAGAAAAAAACATTTAGTAGCACGGTTAACGTAGACTAAACATTGATTTGTACAAACAAATAGCATTGTTTTTTGTTGGGGGATAAGCATTGAAAGTATAAGTGAGAGTCGGTCTTTTGCCTACCAAAACTCTCTCAAACATTTGACCGAGTTCTCACTCTTTTATCGTATCTTAAGCATTATGTCGGGCGAATCGTCTTAGCTGTGGCTCAACTCGTCCATCATGCAATCACAGCTTCTTGTCTAGAATCATGTTCACTTATTACTCTTCACAATTAACAGGCAATTGTTACTCTGACATCTTTACACATTGTTTCGAGTTATTGTCACACTCACTAGATTTCCAATTAAGTTGAGAAGAAGCCCAAAAAGCTTAGTCACTAAAAAATCACATGCTCAACAGTATCATCAGTATCGGAACAACTTGAACTTCAAATCCGTGTCAAGGGAAATCTCTATAAACGATATCGGAAATATTTTTAGCCGCATATTGCCCGGAAGGAATGAAAATCCCGGGCACTATCGACTTCTTAAATTCCGCGTACAATGTCGAAGATAAACAGGATTGTTCCCAACACATCATTAAAAGTTTGTGTCATTTTGTGTCCCCTAAGCAAAGTTGCTCGACTAGGCTTTTTTTATTGCTTTCGTGTAGCACCTGTGATGGGTAATGATATCGCGTACATCGATTACAACTTCAGCTACTAGCATTCTTCTACTTTAACTACGGCCATCAGTAAAGAGTAATACATGTCTGACGCCTTGACGAAGCATAGTTCAGCATCCAACAAACTATATTTAATTTAGTTAGTGACTGGAGAAGTGGTTGTTTCGCATGTATCACCAGTTAGTGCTGTAACTTTGTGGGTTCCATTTGTACTACTTTTTTCTGTGGTGTAGGCACTGATGTTCTAGCAGCTGGCTAGGAGTTGATTCTGCTGAGACCGTATATACATCGTGATTGTATTTAGCAAGTTTTCACGCGATTACGTCCAGTCGAACTAGCAATTTCAGCCCTAGATCGTGTAATGCATTTCAAAGTAGAAGCAATTTTATTCACAGCTACAGTTCAACAAACTTTACATCATAGGGACAACGACCACACTCACTTTCATAGAATAATATTCTGTACTATAAACTGCTTCGAAAACCGTAGGGAAGACAACATAGGACACGTAACTCCTGGGGGACTTGCAATCCATAAATCCAAATTGCATTATTAAATGCATTTTGGTTGCCTGGTGTAACTATGGGGCAATGGTTCTTTGGCGCCTAGCTGGGTCTTTTGCCGTCTATGGTGTTCGCGCTATCTATTCTGCAATACTGTTCGATTATCTGGGATCCACAATATGATCTTTACCGTAAACAGATTGAATCTGTACAAAAACAATTTTGACTGTTTTGTTTTGCGGTGCTTGCCCTACAAATCGAACATCCGCCTTCCATCATATCGCAATCGGTTAACGGTTAACGCTCGTGAAGCGGCCCAGTCTTGAAAGCAGACGAGTTATGCTTAATGTGTCGTTTGTTCACAAACTGCTGACTGGCATATTTGACTCTAAGAACTTATTACATAAAATATAATTTAATGTTGCACAGCGAGTGTTTAGGCGTTTTCGATTGCTTAATAACAATGATTGCGGAACAAATTATGGCAACAATGATGCTATGCGTAGATTGTGTACTCAATATACACTACAGCACTACAACTTGATCGACTCTGGCGTGAGTGATTCTACCGCACAGTCGAAGATTATCAAACACTTGAACATGCTGCAATGTCAGACCTTATTCCCTGCCCGGGATAAGGATAAATTTATTTATGATATCGGTAATGGTTGACTATATGCTACTTGCATTGGTTGAGATGCACATTGCAACCAATAAATAAAAAATAATAATACTTTTGCAATGTAAATTTAAAGCAAATTATATTCGACTACGGCCGAATCTTGTATACCCATCATCTATAGCTTCAAATAAAACTTAAAAAAAAAAAAAAAAAACAACGATTTAAAAAAAGAACGATATTTTTATGCTCTACAATGGCGGATGTGCATAGGTGAGCTTCTGAATGGTAAACAAAAAACCTGATATTTAGTACTTTTGAGAAGAAACGTGTTCTCACTTTATGCTGCATTGCAAGCATAGCCCTTGACCGATTTAGCCTATTTTCGAATGCTTTTGCCAAGTTTGAGTCCGATATCTTACTAGCGGATTTGTGGAGTGTTTAGCACTGGCATTCCACAGACGGATAGGAACAGAAACGTATATATATATATATATATATATATATGTGTGTGTGCTTATAGGTGGTATGAAGCTATCTCTTCTGGTGGTGTTGCAAATGTTTCAATAAAAGGAATATACGTTCAAGCTAGCGGTGGTGAGTGTAAAAACCTTGTGCCTGTTTGCATATAAAATACACATATACTACGGATATACAATTACAATAACAAAAACAATTGAAAATACCAAAAACATTGATGAGCACTAAGTAAAAAAAAAAAGACTAGAAAAGTGAAAAATTCTTGGCGTTTTGCCTGCCATTCAAAGTCATGGGCTGCATTTAAATTTTTTCGTTTATATTACAAAAGAAAGTAAAAAGCAAACAAAACGCCTACACATATATTTATATATGTGCACACAAACACAATATCTATTTACATCAATGGTGCTGCAAATAACTCATACCGCCGACTATTTCTACATACAGCAGTAGTATTAATTTGCAACTGGATATGTACTGTGTAGGCACGATTATCGCTATCATCATCATCGTCATCATCATCATCATCATCATCATCATCATCATCATCGTCGTCAATGATAAGCTCGTGTACATGCAAGTGCGGAGGAAGCTTAAGTTTTTACTGTATGAATGACAGTTTATATGCGAAATAAATTAGTGGAAAACCACGAACGATTGACGAACGTTTAATATAAAAATTAAGATTCGTATGTATGCTGCGTGAGCGTATTTAAATGCGCTAAAAAGAAACAAATGCAGTTAGAAGATAACATTGAAGATGTTATAGGCCTTGAAATCGAAATTGAAATTTTTGATACCGCCTTCACACTTGCACCAGTGCATGTTCATAGGCCCAACAATAATCCCTCCGCAGTTCGCGTATATCCTTTGAGACCTTTTTCTTTTAATTCTAATAGCGTACAGAAATGCGAACGTTGTAAACCGATTATCGCGAATATACACGAGAGCATTGGTTTTGGGAGCGTTTAATGTCAACGACCGAGCTCGTAGGGTATTTTTGAAAGATTTTATTGGTATCTTTGCCACGATGTCTTTAATGAACTTTGGGCGCATATTCGCGATAATAGTTTCCCCTTGAATTAAATATACATTCTATGGCGGTCCATCTACGAACTGAAAACTCTTATTTTACGCCTTGACTCGTATGCACAACCTAATTGCACTTTGAAATGGAAAAAGCAATTTGGACTGTGCGAAGGAGAAGTTCGAAAACGTGTATGCTTCGTATACGGAGGAAAGAGTGGCCGAATTTTTATTTTCGAAAGTGATTACCTCCAAGTTGCGTCTACCTTTGATCAGTCAATCACTAATGGCTATTGTAAATTCAAGAATTCAGCTGACTCTGTTCGTTCGCCTTTCACGTAAAGCATCCTTTCAATATTGATCAATCAAGAACTTCAATGTGTTTCAAAATGCGATGCCCTTGCTATTTAGTTAATATAGTTAACGTTTATTAATTTTAATCACAATGAAGTGCTTATATGAATGCTTATATGTAGAAGTATTTTTTGCATGCTGCAAAGTCTCTGCTCTAGAGTTAATTGGTAAAAATTGTATATAATAGTAGTCAAGTTTTGTTTGAATTCTATTTTTTCTTTGCCTAGCGTGGAAAATTATCTGCACAAATGCCTGCCTGCAATGTGCTCACCATGCCATAATTGTCACGGCTTTTAAAAGTTAATTTAGTAAAGTATGGAGAAGAGTTATCTCTCATTCTGGAAAGTCTTAATTCTCTTTAACAAAGTCTTCGTTGTAAAGAACGCAAACCGTCTTCGTTATTGCTGCTGATGTTAGCAAGTAAGTTGGCAAGCAAACAAGCAACATATCAATCACATGGAAAAAGTTTCTTGCGCGTAAAATGACACCACAGGCATGAATACTAATTTTACGCTGCCTGCATTATTTTAACTACATCCGTCAGTGATAATGTGAAATCCTAAAAACTTTCCTCTGCGCGAAAAATTCTTCATAATACGCTTTTACTTACACATTACATTAATGAAAAGCCTTAAAATACTTAGTGAAGTTTCAATATACAATTACTACGTATATGCATATATAATTTTTTCCTGTTACCCAGTATCAGGATAAGGATATACTAACTTTTCCGTTACATTTATGATCATAGAGATATGCGAATTGTGACTATGAAAAGTATGAGCTTTGGAGTAAGGAAGCTTTTCTATTTGCCTTTTTTTTCCCCCTTTTTCAAAAGTTGCAAAAAGCATGACAAACTTTCAACCAACTAAGAGGATATGTAAGAAAGAAAATTTGAAAAAAAAAAAAAAAAAACAAACAAATAAATAAATAAAACGCAAAATACAAAAGAGGCTTAGGAAAACCTACAAAGAAAAATTTGAAATTCTTAATTATATAATTTTGCTTACCACCGACTTGAATCGCCTGACTAAGGGCTTAAGTACATTATTTGACACAAACTACTTTGTCGCTGACGTTCGTTAAAAAAAAAGAAGAAGATGCATTTGCTTTAAATTTATATTGCAAAAGTATTATTATTTTTTATTTATTGGTTGCAATGTGCATCTCAACCAATGCAAGTAGCATATAGTCAACCATTACCGATATCATAAATAAATTTATCCTTATCCCGG